>JABUQX010034557.1:0-5000 GCA_015478945.1 Trachelipus rathkii | reverse complement strand
ATTTCAATTACATATATATATATATATATATATATATATATATATGATATATATATATATATATATATATATATATATATATATATATATATATATATATATAGATATATATAGTATATATATATATGGTGAGGTGTGGTAATTTTGGTTGTAAAAAAATTAAATACTAAAAAAAAGTGAATATTGCTGGAATGGGCTGGTCCAAATTTTAAAAAGTGGAAAAATGTAAAATAATATATATATACAGATATATATATATATATATATATATATATATATATATATATATATATATATATATATATATATAGTAGTATATATATATATATATATATATATATGTTAATATGGAGATATCAGGTCCACAAGAAGTACAGCGAAAGGAAGAATTTTGGAATCAGCAAAATTTTAGATAGAAATGTAAAAATAAAAATAAAAAAAATAAACGATATTGCAATAGCAATATGATTGTAGGTTTCTATTTAGAGACCTTTATTGGTTACTTGTTAAAATAAATAGATTTTTCTATTAAATTTGCTTTTTTTTTACTAAAGAATACCCAAGTGTATACAGCACCGATGGCAGGAGTCGGGGTCTCTTGGCCTTCCGGGGAACTACGGGGGTAGGACTAATTCTCCGGGATGGTCTCCGGAACCCCGCTCTTGGTATTTGGGTGTCGCGGTGGTTCCTCCGCCCCTCTCCTGGGCATGGAAATTCCTGCGTTCCCGTCGGTTCGAGCCCCCATATCGTTGTGTTATACCTTATTATGCCAGAATATATATATATATATATATATATATATATAGCATATATATATATAGTATATATATATATATATATATATATGTATATATATATATATATATATATATATATATATACTATGTCCCTGCTCCAAAAAAAAAAAATAGCCAATATTTATTTTGTTTATTTATATTTATTTATTTTACATTTACCTAATCCGTAAATTTTGCCAAGGATTCCAAAACAGGTCTTTTTCGCTGTAGCTATTGTAGTTTTTGATAGTGATTTGCGTTTTACATTTTCCTATCCAAAATTTTGCCAGGATTCCAACAATGTATTCCTTTTCCTGTGCTATTGTATTTTTGAGATATGAGTTGTGGCTTTAAACCAAATATCACATATATATATATATATATATATATAGAAGATATATATATAGTATAGGTATATATATAAGAGCATATATATATGGTATATGCAGGTATAGGAGAGAGTATATGCAGCATATATATATATATATATATATATAGGTATAGGTATACTATTATTATTATATATATATTGTCTTTAAAATTTAATGAAAGAAAAAGGAAGTTATGAGGCAGAAGTCTCATGTAGACCACGACCATAAAGATAATATTTTATTGGCTTTATCCTTCGAAGGTGCTAAATATCACTCATTTTATCGTCTTAAAAGTCACTTTTTTATACAGTCTAGAATTTTTCTCCTCACAATAAATAACCTTGAATTTCAACAAAGCAAAATGGGGGATTTTTGCTTGTATTTCTCTTTAGCGTTTTTGGAGAGTTATTTGCTTTCTCCTCCCAATAATAATACTTTTATTGTAAGCATTGGTAAACAAAGTGTTCCTTAGCTCAGTCGGTTAAACTTGCGTTCTCATCACTATATCCCGTAATCGAATCTTGATCCGTAGGGAAGCAAACCCAAAATTTACCTTATATCGCAAAATAGACCCATTCTATAATTAAATCTTAAAGTTTCTAGAAATTTGTAGAATTTTATCTACGTGCCAAATTTTTTTTGCATTGTATATTATAATTATTGTTTAGTAATATAAAATATAATTTAAGATATATTATTGTGACTTGAATTAATATTTTATATGTTATTCAACTATAAACTTGTTTTTGTTTCACTATGGTCTTAATGAACTTAATATTTCGATCATCCAAGTTCAAATGCTTGTCAAAAATCAACAAAGGAAGAGTTTCTTTTCATTGAAATCAAATCAAATCGATGAAAAATACTTCATGTTTTTTTGTTTAAAACAAAATTCAATCTATATTGTTATAGTTTATTTCAAAACCCCTTCTTCATTTTAAATCAATAACTCATTTCTATAAGAAACCTTACAGCGCATCATGAACGTCACAGACAGAAATAGATCAATTCTTTTAATAACTGGTTATGTCCAAAGCTCTTGCAGAAACAAAATGATGTTTGAGGAGGTTGCCGGGAAAACATTATGTTCATTGAATAAAACTTTGACCTTCTTTTCATCTTTTGTTTCATTACTTCATTCAGTATAGATACTCTACGTTATGAACAGGCGTTACTTTTCATTTCCGTTCTATATATATATATATAGCAGCATATATATATGTTATATATATAAAAACATAGTATGAGTATATATATATATATATACATATATAGATATATATATATATATATATATATATATATATATAAGTACGTAAGAGTGATAGTAGGTAGAAAATGTAGATATTGGTTATCTGCTGTATATATAAATATAAGAAAGATATATATATATATGTTATATATATATATATATATATCGATATATATAGTTGTATATATCTATATGCTATATGTTATATATATATATATATATATATATATATATATATATATATATATAAATATAATCATCAATCGTTCCTAGTTCCCAAAACTGGGGTAGGGTGCAAACATACACTGAAACTGAGAGGCATGCGTGAGCATTTGCAGGACATAAATAAGCTTACCAATGAGACATATATATATATATATATATAAGATAGAGCAGTATATATATGTATATATATATATATATGGCATATATATATATACATGTATATATATATATATATATAAAGTATGTTGGTTATGATATATATATATATATATTATTATATAAATAAATAAATATATATATATATATATATATATATATGTTATATATATATATATAAATATGTATATATATATATATATATATATGTTATTATATATTATATAAAATACACGTCAAAAAATAACGTATCCACCAGAAGATAAATTTCACTCGCAGGAACGGGAAGGCCCCAAACCCCATGAAACCCCAAATAACGAATAATGTGATCGGCAGCATCAGTGTAATCAAGAACTGACCTGGTAGAGGTCTGGCTGGTATTAGCCATCACCGCAATAAATTTAGAAAATATAAACAGCTTAACTAAACCTGGGAGAGGTGGGGGTAGGTTGGTGTCGGGGGTATGACCAAAGATTGATCTATTCACGCAACAGCAACTCCCATAAACATGTAGAAGAAAATATCCGTCAAGAGATCAGCAGAAGGCAGAGAACAACAAACATTCCATGCCAAAGGATACGGATGCCTGGGCACTAAGGCCATTACCTGTAAAGCTCTGCAACACCACTGCACTGGTGTCCAACAGTACCAGGAAACCCACACATGATCTGCCATGAGACAAGGTAGGGCTTCTCAGCCAGATGACACCCATGGAAAACGATTTATATGTCTGCGTGTATTACGAGAGCGCCACACAACGGCATGATATCCGCAGATACAGCTGGCGGAGGTGCACGGCACCAGGGCGAGCATATTACATTGCGTCGACGCCTTGGTGAACATAGCTACCGGCCCCGAGGCCCGCCATAGCAGGTCCACTGCAACACGCGCACCACGGCACATCGAAGGGCGCGACTGGCATTTGCTCGAGAACATATCCATTGGACGGTCGACGATTGTGCAAAGGTGCTCTTTGCGGACGAGTCGAGAGTGTCTCCTGTAGGTCTCGAGCGAGTGCGCTATATGCTGACGAACAACGGAGAGGTCGCGCAATGCACGTGCCGTAGCGCCGTTTGAGGTGAGCGCTGGTTATGGTCTGGGAGGCATCTCTTTATCGGGGGACTACGGAGTTGCACATCTTCGATGGAGGCACTCTCAGCCGTAAGGTATATCATAGACATCCTCGAATCATATATGTCGCACATGCCCCCATCGGTGACTCTTTCATCCCAATGCATGACAATGCAAGATCACACAAGGCAATGCGTGAACGACTACCTTAGGACGGTTCAAATTGCGGCGTTGGAGTGGCCAGCATAGTCCGGACCTCAACCTAATCGAACATTTGTGGTATATCCTGAAAATGCTGATCCGATAAGCTGCAAAACCACCTCCCGGACCTGCGACAGGCACTGCATGACATATGGGATCAAATCACTGTCCACGATATTCGAACACTCATCAAGAGCATGTCAGGACGGTATCAGGCAGTCATCCGTGCCAGAGGGGGGTCGATCATACACGGTATTGAGACAGACCCAACACCCCCGCACCGTCGCCGTACGTACCAAAACTGTGCGTTTGCAGCTCCAAACCTCCGAACCCCTACTGCGAAACCCTTTGGCTGCACCTTGGTCTCACACTCTATAAAACCAATCGGTTCTGGGGAGCAATCCACCATGTTATTGTCATTGTCCACGCGTCTTCGCGTTCGGCAAACCTTTTCTACCCTTCCCCGCCACAAAAATTTTTGAAGTGCGTTAATTTTAATGACTTATATATATGAGAGAGAGAGAGCAGTGTAGTATATATATATATATATATATATATATATATATATAGTATATATATATATATATATATATCTATATATATAGTTATATATATCTATATAGTATATATATATATCTATATATATATATATATAAGAGTAGATATATGTATATATATATATATATATATATATATATATATATATATATATATATGATATATATATAGTATATATATATATATATATATATATATATATATATATATATATATATATATATATATATATATATATATATATATATATTTATATTTATATATATATATATATATATATATATATATATATATATATATATATGAAGCGGCAATGAAAATTATATTTCTAATGATAAATATGAAAACGGTTAAACACCCATCTTCCGATCTCGAAACGGAAGTAATAAC
>JABUQX010034556.1:70000-86496 GCA_015478945.1 Trachelipus rathkii | reverse complement strand
GCTTCGTGTCGTCAAATAATTGGTTAACGTATCGACTTCTCACAATTCTGCTGAAAATCTTGTAGGACTCTGGTCTTCCGCCACTTCAGATATATATATATATATATATATATATATATATATATATATATATATATACATATATATATATATATATATATATATATATATATCTATATATATATATATATATATATATATATATATATATATATATATATATATATATATATATATATATATATATATATATATATATATATATATATATATATATATTTTTTTTATATATATATGTATATATATATGTATGTATGTATGTATGTATGTATGTATCTGCATTAATCGTTTTTTTTAAGGCATTACAAAAGGTTTTCAGGCAAAGTTTTTCTAATAATTAGTTTCAGGTTCTTTTATGTTTTTATGTCAATCTGTGGGAGAATTGATTATAGTTCTTTAGAAATCCTCCTCCATTACGAAAGAACTGAATCTTTAAACCGTGAGTTTATACCATAAAAATGCCTTAACAGTATTAGTATTGCAATAGTTGTCATACTTTGATATGATTTTCCAGTTTTCAAAGCATTGCAAAACTAATGACCTTTTCCCTATAGATACAAAGAGGAATCCTGATCCTGTCATTTATCAGATCCAAAGACAGATCTTTCTGATTACATTCTACTTCCTGTGGAAAGTATACACCCTACTTCCGATAATTGCAATATCTGTATAAACTCATTTATTATTATTTTTATTTATTATTATTTTATTATTATTATTTACATTATTTATTTATTGAGTTTCTTTATTTATGGAATTATTATTCTTAAAGGTTTAAGTTTTAGGCTGAAGATTTTTTAGTTTTGGCTGAAAACGTTTCTAGTTCTGGGACCAAATTCCCAGCTACATATTCCAACTGCAATATTCAGTCAATTCATCTCATTCTTGGATTTATACAACTTGGACTCCCAAACTAAAGTTGAACAAACTCTCTGGGATCTCCAAAACAGCTTAAGGTCGTCAAATAAAATCCAAGCTGAGTATTTCGTTTATGATTTTGCATCATTCATCCCATTATTTTTTCATACCACACCATCTTGCTTCATCATTTCATGGTGTCACTTCGGATGGTCTTTGTTGGTTATATTTAAATCAGCGAACAACTTCTTCTGCCTTTCTGTAGATGAGTCATTACTCATATTTGTGTAAATATTATAAATATAAATTTTGTAATAAATACAAGAAAAAATCGTTTATTCATTTGTCGGTTGAATCCTTGGTTTGAAATAGTAACTGTATTTGTCTAATTGCAGAGATACCACATGTGTTATCTTTCGAATACATGCATTATCTTTCAGATACATACATTATATTTCCCCTTGATGTCTGATTGGCCGTTAGACATATTAGCCTAACCTAACTGAGTTTCTATCTCCGTACGTCTCTTCCCTTTCTGTCACTGCCACTGCCTCTGATCTCAGAGCTCTGTCTTTGTATTTAAGTGGTGTTTATGTTAGGGTAGAAACTATTGGGAATCAGCTCTTCGGGAATTACAGTTATAGGTTTCTCGGGACGCCACTTAGACCTTAAGATTTACACGGAACACGGCTTCCTGCCACCACTCTCCTTAACAACGTGTTCTAATTGGCAGTTAAGATAGTCAGTAGAGTTACGTTATTCAATAAACAGACAGAACAGATAAATTCATTTGTACATTGAAATCAGAGTTTAGGCCATATTAAAACACGAAAACAGATTACATCATTGCGAACAAACTCACAACATTCACCTTTGGCTGAAAATTGAAGATAGAGACAAGAGGGAACAGAGTCGGGTTTGTTGCTGCGTTTCAGTTAAGAACAAGAGGTGAGGTCTAGAAGAAGAGAGGTGGTGTTTGACAAAGTGGAAATTGGACAAAAGGCCACAAACGTTGCAGAAATAATGAACAAAAGAAAGTCCACCACAAGAGGATGGCAATTTTTCTGTCACAACACCAACCCTTCCACCTAAAGGCTGTTCAACTCCAAGTGTTGGTAAGGGATGTAGGGAGTTATAGTAGTATATATATATATATATATATTATAAGTATATATATTATGGTAAATATATAATATAATATATATATATATAATATATATATATATATATATATATATATATAGTATATATAATATTAATTATATATATATATATAATATATATATATATATATATCATCTACCTCCTTGCCCCATGGGGGTGAGGAGCATCGAATACACCAAAAACATAATAGTAGTACAAGAACATGACGCAAGTCGAAAAGAAAGCACCCCCAACCTTTATATACCATAGTTGACACTGAAAGCAGAGTCCCGCCCTAGGCTGTCCGCTTTTATACCCTTAGTGTAAGATTTCATCTCGTCATAAAAACCAACAGGGTTTTCACTAGACTTTTGTGTTTAAGCCCCTGGGCCAAGCACACAACCATGACCCCCTCACAAAACCCCGTCAGTCACTCCTGGTTATGCCCTATTCTTCTCACCTCTGCCAAACTCATTCGATTCCTCTCTCCTTCGAAGCATTCCTTTACTTGACTTCAATCTATTTTTCTGTCGGTTCCTAGCTGTCAATTTCCAGCACACTCGCCCGCTATAAATCCGCTTAACCAGCCGCGGAATATCATCCATCCTTTTCCATATTTACCCAAGAACACCTAATGTACTTCTCATGTGCTCTTTATTACACCTTGCTTCACACGCCACACTAAATCCCCAATGCATTCATCTCTATTGTTATCATTCTTTTCAGCATTGAGCTGTAGTTATAAATTATAAATTCAGTAAATGTTAATAAGCTTTAATCATAATCAGTAAAATGTTAATTGTATTGATTAATTAAAAAATAAAAAAGTTCCGTGTTGCATTCCAGTTACATCTTCTGTGTCTGACAGGAGGACAAGATGCGTCTAGATTAAAGAAAATTTAAGAAAAATGATTCCAAACCTGAGGAGAGGTCAACAATGAAATAGGATGCACCTATTTGTTTATGAAATGTGGTGCAAAAGATTAAACCTTATCTTTTCACTACATAATTTCGTATTCATGGGTAGGTATATGATGAAAAACACAAGAACCGTCAAGATAAAATTGTTGATACGTATCACATAATGTATCAAAAATACCTTGAAATTACAATAGAACATGAGCTTCAGAATGACATAAATATAGTGGTTATTATCAAAAATGCAACCACCCTACTTAAAGTCTATGCATCTGTAAAACAACTAAGAAGAGTCTTCATAAATCTGAATATAATGCAGTGGGATGATTGCACTTTGGGAGATGTTGTGCATGACTGGATGGATGTGATCAATGCACTCAATTTAGAACCATACAACTAAATAATACAGAAGAGATGTGACGAATGCATCACTTGTTTTCCATCTTTTTTGAATTTCAAATTCATTCAAAATTCAAAAATGGCCTCATTGAAGATCGAAATAAAGAAGAGTAGATGTAATGTGATTAGTTTGCAGTAGGAACATATAAACAGTATATTTTGCCTCGCAATTATGTGTCGGATTGTCTGGTGCCGAGGATTGAGGGGACAATATCCTAGAATGGGGTTTTTGTTTTATCTTTACAAGAAAGCAGGATAAATTCTCTTCACCATCAAATGGTGAATAATCTGATAAAAAAGCATGCCAAAAGATCTAAGTGAGAAAACCTTTTATCAACATTTGACTTATCCATATGAGGAAATACACACTGTCCATACTAAAATTTACAGGTTTTTTTCCTGGAGGAGGTGGGGACCTTAGACCAAAGTAGTTATATTGAGGAAAAAATGAGTAAATAATATTTCAGTATCAAGAGAAAGAGAAAATGGTTTTCACTACGATTGGGTTTCATTTAATTTTGAAAGAGAGAAGACTGAGATTATATGCAGTGTCTCCCTATATGTCGATTAGGCCTTAAGTACATTCAAGCTTAAGTTAAAGCTGTTACAAAAGGAGGAATCATATTCAAATTTAACGATTACCCTTAAGTTTCCTTTTCACTTTTAATTGCCTTGAGCAGAACATTTAGTGAAACTCAGATCAGAATTTTCTTTAAAGAAGCGATTTTCTCTTCATGATTCGCAAATACTCTATTTCCAACTCATTTTCTCTTCCGTAAAATATTCAGTGACGTCAATCCCTTTCCTCAGGTTTCATACATTGCTTTAAAGAGACAGGGAGAAAATCTGATAGTATGCGAAATGTGAGTTGAATTAACCGTAAATGAATATATGTAAAGATAGTTTAGTGTCAAGCATGTGGTGTTTCGAACTTTGCTCAGTTTTTATGAGATGTTGGCAAGCAGGATGTCAGTAATTTTATGGGACATAGGAGCAACCACAATGCATATGAGTTACTTAAGTTCGATAAGAGTTTAATTGTATTTATTATAGTAACACAAAGCGTCTGTGTGAAATAGACATTATACAATTACAAAAGTCTCAAATTGTTTCCTTCTCCAACGAATTGGTAACCCTCGATTGAACTTTATGTTATACCGTTTGTTTCCATAACGACTTTTATTATTGGAAACATTTAAGCTATTGAGACATTTCTACACTGTAAGTTCGAAAATATAAAGCAATGCCCCTCCCCCCTACACTTAACTATTGAAAGAATCGCATCTTTTCTGGCAAGACCCACATGTTGCAGAAATTCATTATTGGGAAGTGGTAGAACAGTAATGCCTAGTTTACTGGTGATATTTAGTAAATTCTACAGAGCTTGAATTTGATTTTTTTTTTCTCTAAAACGTATTTAAAGATTAAATTTCATTATTTAAGAAGTACGAGTTTACGAAGTTTTATATTATGGTGATTTTTTTTAATGTGTTTTTTTTTTTTTGTTTTTTTATTCCAAAGGCCCTGTTGAGAAACAAGATGCCGATTGCATTAATCAAAATTTCACGGCAACATGAAGTTGAGGCATGATTCCATCCAGAATAAAGTTAGCAACTGCGTCATGTATCAAAAGCCACCACCACAGAAAGTTATTTCTGCTTTTTTAAAGAATTTCATATTTTCATTTCAATATCCAACAAGATCAGTCTTATTTGAAATATACAGTGCATGAGCTGGAATACGCAAAAGATCAGAATGTGTCAATAAAATATCTTTCATATGAAAAAGTTGGGTTATATTATTATTGGAGACTTTTGGATCTAGAAGGATGAAACTCAGGTAGAACTCGAACCTATTACCAAACGGATGTTTTCCCAAACCTATTATCGGCTTAAAATGATCGATAATGACGGATAGCTACTCATAGTAATATTGATGATAGTAATTGGTAATAGCGATAGTCTTAGATATAATAAATAATAATAATAATGATAATAATAGTAATAATAATAATAATAATTTAATAAATTAAAAATAATTGGGCATATTCGATATCAGGAACCTAATATTAGGTAGAGCGACTGAATCGTCAAGTACGTTACTTTTGGAACCAATTTTAGCTAAAATTGGTTCATTAGTTTAGGTACGTAAATTCATTAGAACTGAACTTCGGAACCTACAATTCGTTAGTGTTTTTGAAAAGTATGGTTAGAATTTTTTGATGTAACGGACAGTAAACGAATAGTGATACTAACTTTTAAAAATTCATAAAACTCCTAATATTACTTATAGCAAAGCGTTTTAGTAGCATTTTGAAGCTTCTTGAATATGCTCTAAAAAGACTTTTATGAGATAGAATTTTTGTCAGGGGTCAAATAAAATAATATGGCTTCGGTCTTTGACCTCTAATCACTTTTTTGAGGTGATCATGAAAGTTTTTGACGAAAGCTTCAGCAAATATTCTTTGCCAATTTCTTAAAAAATTCAAAAAGAAAACTTTAGTGCGGGTTCTAATGGGATCAAAGTTAGCTATTTGAGTTGAGGCTTTGGGGGTATTTTATATAAAAATGGCAATACTGGTAATTGTTGGATTTTTTAACAGACATTGAAACTTGTTTTGCTATTGTACCTAAAAATTTATTTTAAAAATTATTTCATTTTGAAGCTTTTAATACACTTTTGATTTAAAAAACGTTCATTTAGGCAATAACAAATCTTCATAAAATTTTGATTATGGAAAATTCCGGTTCTGATAAACCCTTATAAAAGGTTATGATGAAAACGTGTTGGTTCATTTATAATAATTAAAATGTCTGTGCCAAGCGATTTCTGAAACTAAAAGCACGAAATGCATGTTTTTTGATGCGTGTGAAAACTGTATTTATAAATGCTATTATATATATATATTATATATAATATATGATATATTATATATATAGTTATATATTATTATATATATATTATATTAGTATATATATATAATATTATATATATATATAGTAATAATATATATATATAATATATACTATATATATATATATATAATATATATATAGTATGTATATATTATAATATTATATATATATATATATTATATTATATATATATATTATATATATAATTTGTTTAACATAATTCATAATTTAGTATTTAACTATATACTTTTTTTTTAGAAAATGTAAATGATAAATGAAATTATTAAATATTAAGTTAATCAATTTCTAAAGTTTATTATTTATCAAAGCCAATGAACATTACATGGAAATTCGTGTAAAAAAAATGATGTGATCCTTTCAAGAAAATTCACGATGTAGAGGTTAAAACAAAATATTTGCTATGATCCATTTAAGTCTTATGAACATGTATATGTAAAAAAATAGACACAGTTGCTGATTTCTTAAATCCTTTGCTAAAAAATACGCCAATTCATAAATTCTTCCAAGACAAAAAGTTAATGTCAGTGTGGATGTGTGCGAAAAAAAACTCTCTTCAAAACACTATTCGGTGGAGAGTTCATCTTACGTGACATCTTTAGTATCCTTAGATGAAGAACCGGATGATATGATAGTTATTACACGCCACGGAGTAACTAGATATGCCAATCTGACACGGAGTTATATCTACTCGAATAAATTCTCTGAGGTTCTGAATTTGAGATACCAGTAAAATAAAGGTTTAAATGATTAAAAACAGAAAAGCTATGTGGAGGCCAGAAAGATTAAAAAAAACTTTCAAGAACATTTACAAAAAAAAACTAAAACAGATTTCTCCATCTGTTTCACTTGATCCAAGCACGCTCAAAGGTTTGAGAGAATAAGCATCTCAAGAGTTTGAGATTAAATACACAACTTAGAATGGATCAGACTATTGTTTAAAACAAATGCAAAGTTTGAAGAACAATTATAATATTTTAACTGTGTTTACCCAAGAGCGGGGAACTACTTGTCAATAGTTGAGTAAATGAATTTAAAGTCAACGTAATTTACTGTGCCTAGGCAAGTCAAATAAGCTTGCTAAATAAGAAAGGATTTTGTCTCCTGCCACAAATTTGAAACAATTTATTTTTTAAAAAGAAAGATTCAAATTTATAATTTTAAAATGTTTAAAGTCAAAAGAAGTGAGCAGAATTATGCCTGGTAAAAAAAATTAAGAATATTATGGCGATTTTAAAAAGCTGACTTAAATTGTGGGGGTATAAAGTTTCCTTTCGTGGACAAATTAGTATGCAGTTTGAAAGACTACAAAAAAAGATTACCTTTAGCTTTAATATTGTCTAACGTTAATGCGAAAATTTAAAAATGCTCTTACGTAACGGTAAAAGTATACGCCAAATAACATAAACGCATTATTTTTTTCAAGAAATTTTTGAGCTCAGAACTTAGCCCCAATCACGAGAATAATGTGTTAATAGCAGGAGGGGCAGGGTAGAAATAGTCAGATTTGTGTGTTATTTATACTCATAATTCATCTAAAATGTAAGGTTGATAGTATGGTTAATAGGCGCAATAATGAACATTTTCAGATTTCATCATTTTATGCATCTACAGGGAAAAATTTTTGCTCATATTTATTTGTGTATACTAGATCTTTCTCACGTAAAGGAATAAGAAAGTCCACATACTATTGTGTATCAGATTCGTACCCTACAATATGAATGTCTGTTTGTGAAACACAATTTGCTCTATAAAACTCTGAGAAATGGTCATCATATTAAAGGAATTTATGAATGATATCTGAATCTTTATGCTTAGTAACCAGAAATCTGTTCATACTCAGAAAATAAAAGATGAGGTTCTCTCACACTCATCGATGTTATAATCAAGCAGAGGTGACTTTTAATCAATGCTCAAATGTTACTCAACGATAGAAGGTTACTGATGCAGATGCCCTTCTGAAGACTTGGTTGATAAAAATTTTTTCCAAGTTTGTTCATAGTCTATTAAAGTCTTTACAAAAAACAAACAATTTAGATATCAGGCTATATCAACATTCTTACGACCTACGAATGGATAAAAATAATTTAATAAGCGTCCAAATTCTCTAATATTTTATGAAAAAGACCCTCAAAGGTGCTCTCCAAAAGATTTTGATAAAGTTTTTTGTTGTTAGAATTGATCATTAATTTATATACAATACCAAGTGCTGTATTCTCATAGTATATATTGAGCTCATAAAAATTTCGTGTGGTGTTAATCTACAAATCTTATACTAATATTATAATTTAAAGGGATACATTTAGTAATAAATAAAGTTTTTAATTTTAGTGCCATGGACCAATAAATAATTAACACTTGTCAAACATGATTAATATATTGTTAATTTAATTTAAAGTTAAAATTTGACAAAAACTTATTTCTAATACTCTATCGTATAACTTAAATTATATAGCAAACTTATACATTACTATAGATAATAATATTACTTATTAATATAATAAACGTTTTTTCTTGCACGTACAGTATATTATATATATAGTATAATGATAGTAGTTTACTAAGTGTTATATTAAGCATAGATTTTCTGATTTTATATTATAATATACATAAGATGATATTTCTAAAAATCTTAATATATATATAGGTATATAGATACATATAATATTATAATATTAATAAATTATTCTTAATATCTACCTTTTTTATCCTCACTAAGGAGCTGAGTGGTATATAGAGGTGTGCGAGTACAAAGTGCATCAGAAAGTAATAAAGGCGAGTGGGTAGAAAGAAATATTGAGCAATGACGGAATAGAAAGCCCAGCTATCTTATACAAAAGCGCTCATAGCCCTCATTGATTCCCATATTAATATTTGAGTAAGGAGCTCGTTCGCTCACAGTCGCAGAAAAATACCACCCTAATTTAGCTTCACTTTGGACTGGCGTCAACTGGAACCGCTCACAATGAGTAATATCGTCAGTTAGGTTATATGAGGTTCGATTCGACCTTGTACTCACAGGTAGCCATCAACCATACCTCACGCTCAGCAAAAACCCCACCATCTTGCTACTCATCATGATGAGGACTTTTATTCTCGCCTCTGCTCCAATAACTCATACATTCTCAAGCGTCGTGTATCGACATTTAGATTTAATTAGGTAAATCGATGCATAACTATTACATTGTTAAATATATAAATACACACTTTACAATGCATTTTCCTTCATGTTATGTATATTGTAATCAATCAATCACTCAAATATAAAATACTCTAAATCACACTTTCGCCAATCATTCTGGTCTCAAGTAATATCTAGGGTATCCCCATCTCTTAGAGCATACAAACTATTAAGTGGCAACAGGGAATGACTCGTATGCATACACACACAGACGTCGGACTGATACGTGAGTGTTTACTTTTCTATTCTCTCTCTCATGATTACTGGAATAAACAATTATGGACAGATAGTACTACCTTTCTCCTCTCACTGCTACTCGTGTAGAGAGAATAATTAGTTATTTTATATTTCTCTAGTTTGTCTCTTTGAGACAGTTTATTTTCACTTTAGTCAAGATGCTAAGAGCGGCAGATCTTGTTGGAGAGACTTCAATTCTCGTACTAAATCATTGATCTTTCTTCCTGTGGTGAGAACTGATTTGCTTGTGTACGTATAACGTTACTTTCTTATTCAATTATACGACACCACTTATTGTCACATTGATTTGTGAGCACACCAAATCTCTGGGTGTCTTCTTTATCAGCACAATGGGCTTATGCATACTCGACGTTGTTATTCATAGTGAACACTGGCGCTCGGGAAAGTTATCGTCGGGAGTGTGTACAAAGGTACCTTGCTGATTCCGAAATCCGGTATAATTACACATAAACCAAATTTAAACGTGTTACTTAGCTTTACTGATTTAACACACTTTTCCATTCATGTATAATCTCAAATATAACTGGAAGGTCCTGCTCCTGTGGGAAATTGATTTCTATGGTGCTACAGACACAATTACCATTAGTACATACCAAAATTTTAGAACCTATGTTTCATATAGATCATATGTTTCCCAGCTGTAATGTCATATTTCCGGACGAACACGTCAGTTAATTCAGTACAAGTAGTGAGGGAGCCCTGAATTATTCTATATTGTGCTTTCCGTTATTTCAATTGCCAGAAGGTTAATGCCCGAATATTGCTTGCTTCACAATTATATTCGTAAGAAACAGTGTTACTATTATTTTTTTACTGTTATTCGGGATCTTGTGTCAAACGGTTCAACCAACAGATGTATGTTCTCAGGTACAGTACATGGGTCATCTACAGAAACAGGGCTGCTGTAAGATAAGTACGTACAGTGAAGTGTTCTGAAAATGGCTCAAGAAAGTAAAGGGTTTTATTGTTAGTATCAGAATAGACGGTGAAGCCCCTGATAAATAGTAGAAATTTAATGTGAGACGTATTTACCTGTCTACCAAACACTGATGGGCATTAAAAAGAGGGAATGTATAAGAGATATACTGGAACACCCTGTATTCTCAAAGAACTAAGCCAGGTTTTGGAAAACTAATAGTGTTATAACTTTTCTTAACAATTCAGCACACCGAACTGACGAAATGCTAACATTATAAATGCTGAGGGTTACGTTATTGAGAGTTACACTCCCTTGTGGAAGCTTTCCTGAGCAGAGTGGAATAGAAGAACTATATAACAATGAACAAAATTCTGGTTATGTCGTAGGGCAATTTATTCACCATTAAAAATAGAGCGATATGCAGTTAACACAATTTTGTGAGTGGGCCAGTGAAGTGGGCCAACGCGGCTCTGCGTGCATATGTCCACCTTCCTTGGCGCTTCGATCCCAACTGCTCGCGCTGTGCAACTAATACGTTTTCTTCTGCTCGCCTAGGCGTCTATTACTTTAGTATTTCGTGTAACTTACGTGACACTGCGGCCCAATGCACCGAATTCCCGCTCGACGGCGATGCTTTTTGCCGGTGATGACGTCACCGATGAAGACGCGCTCGCTGCACTACAGCCGGGCGATATCGGGTATATTCTCAAGGTTGGGTCGCCCGACCTGCCTAGTATAGCTAAGTAGGTGCTTCTCAGAGTTCTTTTTAATTTAGGAATGTCATATCATATATGGTATACCCGTTGATAGACTAAGCTAAGCGCGTTTTTGGAAAGCGCGCTTTGTCTTTTATAATGACTAGGTACTCAGCGTTGTACAGAAACGCTAATAGATTATATGTTAATATATATGACGTGATGCTATAATACATCCATTTAACTATGAAATACTATAGAGTATATTATAACATATTTACCTAGTTATTAACAACCAGCATATATCATTAAGTATATTATATTAACCTAATGTAAGTCTCAATAAATGATAGAACGTAGCTCAACATTGTATTTATCGTATATATTATATATATATATAGTGAGATTAAATTTTCTTGTTGCCCTCACACTCCATATGGTGAAGATATAAAGAGAAAGTAATAGTACCAAGAACTTACTGCGTTTGGTACTTTCTATGGACGTTTTATTCGAGGCCTAAAGTAAAACTATTAGCGCAATATTTTAAAATAACATCATAAATGAATTAGATTTCCTTTAAAGAAAATTTTATCCATGATAAAATAAAATTTATATGATCTTAGAAATAAATTTTCTTTGAATAACAAAAGGGAATGGATAAATGTATATTATTTACCCGTGTGAAACTCTCTTAGAGACAGCCACACCACACACACACCAGCACAAACGCTACCTTACAACCAGCGCACGACTAACGATTCAGCTTAACGACCACACACGACCAACACGACACACTAGTCATCACACACAACGCAAACACACACACAGCACAATCAGCCATTTAAGAGAACATACAACACACACACACCACATCAATAGATTATCATTTCCACAGCAACACAAACAAATCTGCTTACACACTCGACAACAATCGCCACACACACACAAATCATCAACCCCACAAACGACACAGAGAAACTCATACACCTTACAGCACACACAAGACTCACACAACACCTACGTTGTAGCAACGAAGTTAAGACACAACCAAAACAACATCATCATCTATCTATACACCATCAACTTCGAATCACAAACACAACACACCAAGAAACAAAACATACCTAACACTTACACAATAACCAATCATTACACAATCTCAAACCCACACAACACACTCATACGAAACAACAAACTTATTACTTAAGCGCTTCACTTCACCATTACTCAGAAAAACAATAATCTTTTCAATATACTAAACACAGTAATACATTCACACACACCACATCACACAATACTACACACCGTACAACCCAACACACCATCAGAGGAAATAACACAGTTGACACCACACACACGATCACAAAAACCTTCACACCACATTTACATACAAAACACACACACAACTAACGTACGGCACTAAAAACTCAAACAATCAACACACACACACACACTAAACTCACATACCACAACAACACTATCGCCATGATCACACCACACACAACGGAATTCACAGTCAGCAAACAAACGTTCTATAAACCAATCACGAGCAACACAAACAAACCTGGCAAGGACTTAAAGATTAGACACAACCACACACACGCACTACACGACAACCACAAGACCACACACAAATATACAGATCACGATATCAGGCACTAGCACACACCACACCACACAACACACACCACGGACCTAAACATACCAAATAAACTGACACTCACCTCAACACATCAGGGATAAGGTTATGTGGTTAACCTGTGTGAGCACACACAACACACACACACACACACAACACACACACACACACACACACACACACACAACACCAACTACAGACAACCACATAGAACACAACTATCAGCTCTCAGACCACGCAGTCTACCATACAACTCCACAGACAAATCCAACAATCTTAAATCATTCTGTACCCAATCAGTCTCATACACGAAAACATCCATATCGAAACAATCACACGAGACCAGCACAACTAATCAGAGCACACAGACAACTCATCAACAACTTACACGGAACAATTACAACAAAAAATGTAACAAATACACGTTAAGATCCACACACACACAAAGGCACAATCACTACTTACTCACTAAACAAATTTACTGCGAACACACACAATTTTCATGAATCTGACACTACACTCATCTCAACATAACACAAACTAAAAGCAACATACTAGCTCAAAGGCATGTTAGGAGTGACCCGAAAAAAATTTAACATTAATATTGTGCCATTGATCCTTGTCGTTAATCTTGCTTGTCGTTAAAATTATTGTTTGTCGAGAGTTACTTTGTATGTATTATGTTTAATTTTGTTTAAATATCTAGGATTAACATTTTACTTGATTCTCTAAGTAATGCTAATTTATATACCCCATTAATTGTATTAGAAGTGTATCGTGTATCACTGTGATGGTAATAAGCTTCTGTTACTTTACGTAGAGACTTCAATTATGGTTCTTGATTCTTATCATTTAAGCGGAAAACTCATTATTGTGATTTGTGTTAAATAATCTATAGTTATTAATTATTATTATTTACTAATACTAATAATTTTCTTTCGTGCAGAATATATAATATTTATCATTAAGTATATTTATTGTGTGTAGAGCGATCGGGTAATCTGCGTATTAAAAGGTGGCCTACTTTCAAATAAAAATATAAATTGGGTAGAAATCTAGAGGATTTAGTAGGCGGTATATGACAGTAGTTTAACAGATAATACGTTAATTAATATTTAGAGATTGCATTTTCTTATCATTGGAAGAGATCATAATAAATGCAACTTATCTCAATATATTTGTCCATCCTTAGAATTATATGTGCTCTAGTTTTGCTATTACTTGACTCTATCTGAAATAATTTTTACCTTTATGCTCGCCATCCCTCCATAAGCTACACAATGTGGATTGTGATTGTTTTTGGATCTGCAGTGCAATTTAACCCATGTTATATATTTAACTTTGTATAATAATGGCAGATTTTGCTTACACGATATCTTGTACAATAAGCGGAATGACGATAATAACAATAGCTCTTGACATCGGCGATTATTAAACTTAATAGGTGAATATAGCCTAACTTGGAAGCTGATTACTAAATTTAAAAACTTATCAATTTCTTTTTGTTTTTTTTGTGTTATTTGATTATTTCTTTGTTTCTTTCCTTTTTATTTTTTTTGTTTAGTTGTTTAAAGACTGTATTTGTTTTAGTTTTTTTTTATATGATCTATAATACTAGTAGTTAACTCTTTGTTTCTGATAAAAATTTGTTCTTGTTAATTAGTGTGATTGCTCCAGATGATTTTTCTGTACCTTCACTTTCTCTCTCTGGTATACTTATAAGAACCTAAAAGTATTTGATTTTTTATTATCTCTTTTGTTTGTCTCACACAACACTACGTATTTGTCTCAGTTCTCTAATCGTTACATTATTGTCTTCTTTTTTTTCAAAGTTTAAAATAATATATTATGTCTTCGCGGTTACACATTCTCGAAAACTCTGAATAAAGTCTGTCATATTAAAACTCGAAAATTGTAGATGCTTGAAAATAGTTCAACTGTCAGTTGGAACTCAATATAATTAAATCATATATAAATCAACAATCTTCTATGATTTTAAACACATTGGGGAACTTGTGTGCTCACAAATAATAAAATATACCTATGTTCATCGGTCGTGCAATAAGTGACAACGAATAACATTATAAAATTCCAATGAAAATATATCCTAATATTATTAAGCATTTTATGTCTTCGATGAAAACATGTATGTTATTAACACATACATATAAGATAACTCATTTAATTAATTTCATTTTAACTTTGTAATGTGATGTATAAAAATGCAATGAAAAATAAAAAAATAAACTAAAAAAAAATAAAATTTTTTATATACATACAGATTTTGGAGTATTTTTTTCTGTAGAAATTTTATTGTCATAATTAAATATAATTAACATATAATACAATGTTAATATCAGGAAACATGCAGGATATCTTTGACTTGATGGATTTAATGCTTAAATCATATAACCCCATATTAAATATTTGATATTCTACTAAGATCTTGTTTTTTTCTACGGTTCTTCAAGATTTGTCTTTATATTTTCAGTTACATGGCTACGTTTTATCCCCCTTATTTATTCTAATAGCACGTTGGTATATGACTTTATTTCAATAACTATATATAAAGTAATTTTAAATTAAATTAATATTATATAATATATATATGATTATAGTTAATATATATTATATTTAATATATATATATATAATATATATTATTTACCATATCCATTACTGTATATAAATTAAATATAATTTGTTGTAGTAAATCTTTCTATCCAACTTAATCTTCTATGATAAATTATAATTAATATATATATAATTAGTATATTAATAATTAATGTATAAAAAAAATAATCATTTAATAATAGGAAGGTAATAGAATTAAACTGTCATATCTTACGGTATTGAAGTTAACCTACCGTCAGAGTTGCGATGAGGACAATGATACCCGGTTAGCTTTACGATACTTGAAGCTATTCCTCAATCACTAAAACTTGGATTTCACATTAAGAACAGTTATAAAGGCAAAGAAATCGGAAGTTCAGAGGCGACGGATCACCTAGTATTTACCAGCCTGTCTTTATTATCCTCTTCGTTTCGATCATTAATTGTAGATGTGATTATAATTGCATATATAAGTCGCCATTATATTAAGATGTTAAAGAGTGTGTGGTTATCAAAATTATGAGAGCCGTGTGCGAAGAAAAAGTGTCTACTGGAAATGAACCTACCGCCATTAGAGTTATTCGTAACTGAGACAATATATTTAGCAAGTATTATTTATATATCTACAATATATAAGATCGAAGGTGCAGATATTGAGGAAGTCAGGAGCTGGTTAACATCATACGGTGATGTCGCCTTGAAAAGGGAGTTCACGGTATTGCGGTTATTATATAAACTGTTATCTTTGAATCCAGTTATTTTTGATGTGTAAAAGTTTATCTATTTTTTTTTTTATCTGAAATAATATTTTTAAACTTTTTTAACTCCTAAAGTGCATAAGTACCAAATTCGTTTGATCTACTATCTCCTGCTAGAAAAAA
>JABUQX010034556.1:5000-65000 GCA_015478945.1 Trachelipus rathkii | reverse complement strand
TTCAAAATGATGACCGCCATTGTCAAGGACCACAGCTGATAACGCGAACCAATGGGGTCGCAAACGAACACGAAACATTTCATTTGGAATGTCGCGACAATGTCTTTCGATTTCATTTCAATGCATTTATCTTTCTTGGTTTTGAGCGAAAAACTCTGTCCTTGAGGTATCCCATAAAAAGAAGTCCATTGGCGTGAGATCTGGGGAATGCGCATGGTATTCAATACTACTCTTTCGTTCAATCTATGTGTTTGAAAATGCTGCATCGAGGTGAGCTCTTACATCGCGATGGTAGTGGGGAGGTGCTCCATCTTGCTGAAAGTAAATCACGTCGTTATCACCAAATATCTTGTCAATGTGTGGACCCACAGACCCCTGCAGCAAAAGGTTAAGGTACCTGTCCCCATCGACCGCTCCGTTATATAAAACGAAACGGTCCTATGATGCCCAATGCTGAAATCCCACACCACACAGTTACACCTGGTAGGTTTAAATGGTGTTCAGCTTTAACATGGGACTTACAGGACCCCAGTAGGTACAATTATTGCGATTAATCGAGCCATATAATTTAAAGGTAGCCTCATCGCTCCAGACCATTTTGTGTGGGGAAACCCCCCCCCCCCATCTCCTGCACATTTAGCCAGGTACCATTTGCAAAATTGAAGTCTCTGGTCCAGATCGTCTTCATGAGAGCATGCGGAGTAGTCTTGTATGTAGCATTCCAGCCGTAGGACGCTTTCTGACGCGATGGACCGCCTATCTTTTGAGATGTTGTCTCCCGAGCCGTTTTGTCGTAGAAATTTCTATGGGGATCGGATGAGGGTTTCCTGCACCTACTCTTCCATTGCAGGGTTGGTGGATGTCCGTGGTCGTCCAGAACATTTCTTGTTGACGTTGAGAATGGTTCCATCTGCCATTCTGTTACAGTAGTTACACCTGAAAAAACAAAAAAGCAGTCAATGTGTTAGTAATTTTTTTGGAGACCACACAATTATATAAAGTTAATATTGTATAAATAGCTATTAAAGTCTACTATATATATATAACCAAGTATTATATATAGTATAATGTTAATTATATATATATCATATATACAATATAATACTTATATAGTATATATATATATATAAATATTATACTATATAAACATAACTGTATACTATATTTTTTCAGAATTGCACGGCAATATTTTACGTATTGCGGTTCCCAACTTTACATTATAAACAATTTTGAGTAGGTACCATAATAAACCAATTCCTGCTGAAATACTTCATTGAATTCATGAGCTCTTCTCTTTTCATATAGCTTAAATTCTATATTCCATAAGAGCAGTTTTGTTGGTAAATAAGTTAGATGATCTCCATCTTCCTGAATGCAGCATTCTGTACGACGTATCCATGCTTCCCTGGCACTTCGTATAGTATCAGGAAGAAGCGTGATAGTTTCTGCGGCAACCACAATCCGATTTTGCATCTCTTCTTGCGTTTCAACAGACGTAGAATAAACCATAGACTTCATCCAGCCTCACAGAAAAAGTAATCCAATGGCGTTAAATCATGGGATCGTGGTGGCCATTTCACAGGACCGTTGCGCCCTACCAATCGGTGACCATAGGTTGTGTTTAAATAATTCCTGACAATATGCGAATAGTGAGCCGATGCCCCGTCATGCATAAACCACATCCCCTGTCTATTGGCAATCGGAATATCTTATAGAAGCTCAAGTAGATGATGCTGCAAAAATTGCAGGTAAGATACCCGTGAAAGTCTAGGTGGCAAAAAGAAGGGCCGACTAAATTGTCGCCTAGAAGACCACACCAGACATTTAATGAAAAGGTATGTTGGTAATGTGCAGTAGCTGTCGTATGAGGGTTTTCATCATCCCAGGTATAGGTGTTTCAATAATTAGTAATCCCATTCCTTGTAAAGCAGGATTCATCGGTAACAAGCATGCGGCTCAGGAAGTTAGGATCTCGTGTGCATTTTCGAATTAACCACCGGGAGAAATGTCTGCGCTTGTCATAATGATGTGGTAGCAGATCTTGCACAAGGGTAACGTGAAATGGGTACATTTGTTGTTCGAGCAATATTCGCCATATGCTGGTAGAGGACACATTAAAACGAAGAGACAATCTTCGGGTGCTAGTACTAGGAGATAACTGAAAGCATCGAGTATTTCTTCTTCAACATCAGCTGTACGTCTATGTCTTTGTTGACCGGCATTTACTCGTACAGGCTTTAACGTGCCATTTTCCCCGAGGCGTCTTACAATGGCCTCAAATGTTTTACGATCTGGTATTCTTCTTCTGTTGGGATATTTTTCACGATATTTTCGAACGGCAGCAAGACCATTTTGATGTACCTCGCCATACGTTAAAAGCAATGTGTGTTTGTTCTGCAAATGTGAACACAATTCGTGTGTCACCATGATGATACCCTAAAACTTTTTTGGGAAACTTAAACAAACAAAAACACTACTATTCAGCTCACCACATAAACGCACAGGACGAGACTTCAGATGAGTACCGCTACCCCCACAGAGTCTTAACTTGAATGACAGAAATGTTACTCACTTGTTAAGCAATGAACGTATGCTAGTGTTCAGAGAAATACGACTTTACCTGTGATTATCGGTTATAACTAACTTTTACATAGGTTAATGTAAACTTTATTGTTTGTATTTGTGGTAGAAGAACCATACTAAAATTGCCATGCAATTCCCGAAAACCCTGTAATATATAACCATAATAAGAATGAACTTTGCCTGTTGGCAACAATAGAATATTCACGATGGGCTCGTGTTCGTTGATTAATATGCTCATTAGCTGTTTGTTTTTCAAGTCATCCTTAAATTACGTTTATTCTTGAAAATGAACATCGATAAGAAGTCTGCAAATAAAGTTTTGAAGAAGATTCCTAAATCAAGAAATCCTCTTGAGAAAACCTAGAGATCGCCTGAAAATTTAGAACGAGATAGCGTGACGATTGAACGAGGAGTTGTTTCTAAGAGTGTTCATATGTTTAGTCTAGACACTTGACTGAGTTACAGAGATTAGAATTTGAATTTTTTTAGATAGTTAGTCTAGAGCCTCTGATGAAAAATCAATAATACGTTGGTGAAGGCAGTCCTTGATACTTTACTTTTACCTTTCAATAGTTTTAATTTTATAACTTCGTAATTTTATACTTACTCGCTCAAGCATCGAGTTGGCCTTGCCTTAAAGTTTTGCCTCATAATTTTAATGAAATCATCGATGCCGCCATTGCGTTTTTAAGAAACGTACCTTGTACCCTATTAACGGATTCTCCACACCTTCTTTTATAATTCAAATTTATCACTACTTAAAGATTCTAAGCATCATTTTTTTTCAAAGTTTTTTATGTAAGTATTCTGATAATCTCTTTTAATTTTTATAAAAGTCAAGAGAAATCTACATATTTTAAATTTAAAAATCCCTACTTAGAGACAGTATACTTAACAAATATAACCTGTGAGTAGCTAAAAAGGTTGCCGAAGTTGCTAAACATTCCCATGAAATTCCGTCAGAAACAGACAATAACTAAATTCGGAAAGCATACCATGATTTTTCTTTAAATTTTGTTGTGAGTTTGTAGTCATGGAAATAGATTTTACGGATTTCTGTAAGCAAAATTGGAAGAGTGGACCAAAGGAGTCGACAGTTCGGAATGGTCGAAAATCCAAAAGGTAACATGGTTTAAAGTAAGTATGTGAACGAGAAGGGTATTAGTGCAGAATAAATGATATGTGGTTAATTTAGAATGCTAAGGATGAGGAGGTGAGAGTTAAAGTTCGAAGATAAACACCGCAGTGCAAAGGAGCTGAGAAAATATCAAAGGGGAACAAAGTGGACAGAAGACAGAGGTGAATATTGGTAGAAGAGGATGAGCATAAAGAAAGAGAAATGAAGATGTTGAATGAGAATACTGAAGAGATTTATGAAACCGTGATAAGAGTTTAAAGAAAATAAGAAAAGAAGAAGAGGAAGAATGCAAATTAGAAGTGAAAGAAAAAGAAAGTAAAATGGAAAAAGGGGAAAAAGAAAGTGAATTTGAAGATGAGAGAAAATGTGAAATGGAAGAAGAAACAAAAGAAACTAAATTAAAAGAAGAAGAAACTATAAAAGATGAAGAGGAAGGCAAAGAAATTAAAAAAGAAGAAGAAGAGAATGAAAGAGAAATTGAAGAAGAAAAGAAAGAAGTTAAAATAGAGGAAGAAGAAGATAAAGAAGAAAAAGAAAAAGAAAACAAAGAAATTAAAATAGAAGATAAAAAAGAAGAGGAGAGAGAAGAGGAAGCCCTTCGTCCTGATTTATGGGATTACATAAAGGAAGCCCGGAAAGTGAGACCTAAAAAAGAAAAGGTGCGAAGAGCATCCAAACCACAGTCTGTAATAGCAGAGACTGCAGAAGACTTAATTCAAATGAGGAATCATGAGAGGAAAGAAAGAAAAAGAATCCAACTTCCCACTTTAGGTGATTATATTGAACAAAGAAGACGTTCAGAAGTAGGAATTAGGAAGACAAGTCTTCAATTTCAACTTTCAAATGAAGAAAACTACAGAAGAGAGGAAGAGTAAAAAAAATAATATTTATATATATATATATATATATATATATATATAATATATATATATATATATATATATATTATATATATATATTATCTATATATATATATATATATATATATATATTTAATATTTATATTATATATAATATATATATATCTTTATACTTTAATATATATTCAATTTTGTTTAGAATTTATTGTCTAAAATCTGAAAAATATTTATTATCCGTAATAGAAAAAATCATACAGAAATTTTTTGGATTGCTGACTTAGGTTGAAGCTTAGTCCATTCTCTACATGCAGAAGTCTGCTTTGTTTGTTAGAGTAGTAAAGTGTGCCGATATTTGTGAAGATGGCATTGCCCTTTCGATAAACTGAACTATTACTATAGTTTGAAGATAAACAGTGATGTATAATGCCAACCATCTTATGTGCTATTCTTATTAAAAAAAATTATTGTCTATAAAAACAAATTATTTTAAGTATTTGGTGATCATATTTCTGCAAGTGTCAAAAAGAATAATTTGATGGCATTTTTATTCCTTAATACCAAATAGTGTTTGTAGTACGCCACTAAATACTCAATTGCAGTTTCTAGTATATTCAATCAATGCAAAGAACATATGTATCTGTGGTCTTGCTTTTCAGGAAGGAGACAAGAGTGAAAAGGATATTATGGGAGTTTCATTTTATTTCAGTGGCATTTTTCACCTTCCTGCAATTCAATTTTTTATTTTCGTTAAAGATATTTTAATATAACGCTTGCAGTAATAATTCTGTAATCATGTGTTATTTCTTCTCTTGAATGCAAAATGGAATTTAAATGGCTTTATTTCAGGTAATTTTTACCTGTGAAGGAATTTGAAAATATAATCTGGCTTTCTTCATGCATAAAGGAATTTTTACAAGATCTTTGAATAACATAGTGATAATTGAGTCTTTTTATCTCACTCGCTACAGAAACATACTAAGCTCTTTTAAACTGTCTTAAAGACCAGTAAAAATCTAATAACTTTTTAAGCTCGCCATAAACTACCAATTCTGCTTGGAATAATTAATTTATAAAGCAGATATATCTATTTTTATATAGTTCTTTTAAGTAAACGGAGTTGCAAAGTTTACTGGTCGTCGACCTTCTTTTCTATTATGCATTAAGGACACCTTCAGACTCTTTAGGATAACGCTGTGAATGACCGCCATCGGCATAAAATTATAATTTTCATCTAATTTATAGATTCCGATACTGGAATATTATCAACAATATTCTTCAACCGCCTTTTTTCGCTAAAACGCAGGAAAAGAACCATTTTCCGAGATACTTTAAGCCGTATCATCAATTTTTTTCTGCTAAATTTCGAAGCCTAAAAGTTCACTCCAAATGCGTAGTGAGATCACAGCTTAAGATGTAGAGAGCACGTGAGAACAAATTAAATCTATCCTAACTAAATAATGTCAACACGTATTCAACATCGAAACCTTCCACTAAGTTGCACCCATCTCTTCTTTTCGGCTGGTCACGCCAATTTAACTTTAAAATTTCGATTATTATATGTTTCTTTGGCAATTGTTTTTGAAATAAAATATTAATTTCAAAACAAATATAACTTCGAATGTAAAAAGGTTATTAGTATTAATACAGACAATTTCTCTTAAGCATTCCTGATCCACTAACGCATTTTTAAGTCTAGCAAACTGTTCTAATCACTACACAAAACAACACACACAATTTCATAGTATAGACAATAGATGGTACATTTTCCAAAATAATACTCGGACAACTACCTAAATGAGAAGAATCAGCGAGTCACATCAACGATGTTTTACGCCTGTGATAATAGAGTTCTTATCTTACTTCTTTTCATGTCAAAGCCTCCACAAAGTACTAGTTTGTGTCCGTAAGAATAAAAAGTTAAGATTTTACAAAAGAAAGAGGCGTGAAAATGACAAAGAAGACAGGTTTCCCCTCAATGAGATTGTCAATTGAATTATTAATCAAAAACCTTTTTGCGATTTTTGTAAACATAATATCATTATGATGTGCTTTTTCAGAAATTTACTTGATTTATGATTTATGGCCGAATAATATATGTTATGTATAATATTATTATATAATTATATATATATATATATATATATATATATATATATATATATATATATATATTATATATATATATATTACCTATTATATTATATATAAATATAATATATATATATATATATATATTATATATATAACTATTATATCTTATATGGACTCTAAATGTCTTGAATATACATAATTCTAAAATATAAAATATAAAATCTTAATGGTATTTAAATTATAAATACTAATATCATAGATGTATTGAAATACTTTCTTAATACACATGAAATACTAGTAATTAATTCTTAGTATTACTTTAAGGAGAAAATTAATGAAACCATAAAAGAAATAAGTAATAATAATGAAATAAAAATGTCAGATGACAATGAAAATATGTCTTATGAAATTTAATTTTTCTTATTAAGCTTAGGCGGGAAATTTTGTCAGTCAAAAAGCAATTTTTACATGGTCGAAGAAGTACTGGTATATTTATGTGAGCCTAGTTAGATTTTCTTTTTAATCCTCTAATAGAGTAATTTTTTGATAACATAACATATCATTTTTTTTGTTGCTGTACTATAAGAACTTTTCTTCTTTTGAAAACATTGTATTTCTCTCTCCCACTAAACAGCTGGAACTTTATGGTTTGCTTACGTTGTTGTTTTTTAATAAAGAAGTGGCAGCTATTATAAGGTTATTTTTAAACGGGTAGTACTACTACTGTTACAGTCCGCATCATAGTTTTATTCTATCAAGTGATAACTGCAACATTGATGAACAACCAGATGCTAATACGAGTCATGTACCGCTTAACCAAAGAGTGGATATTTTTTGATTTGCTCTTTGGAACCCTTGATTGATAATGCCAACATCTCCAGACAGAAGCTCATCTTGTTCTGCACAGAGAAGAAATTTTTTAAAAAATGCCCAAAATATACTGATTGTACTGTTTAAAAACAATAAATGGAACTGCTATTAAAGATCAATAAATTAATCTTCATTTTTCTTGAAGGTGGATGACCCTAAGAGGCATGCATTAGTTCATTTAACTTCAAATTTTAGCAATGTCGACAAGAAATATAAAAGTGGACCGGATTTCGCATCAATTTTCACTATCCGACCGGGCAATCAAATTCAACCGGACTATGATACTGATTTTTGCGGATATCGGATATCATGAAATCACGCTAACAACTAAGGTACAAAGTAACCTTTTTGTAAGGTATGAAGAAGTTTAATATGCCAAATATCTAACTTACCAATTAATTAATAAAATAAAAATATTAAATAAAGCAGAAAAAAAGAGTGCATTAAAATTAACAAAGTTGCCTATATAAAAAATATAAGCGAAAATAGAAAAATAAATATGGATAAATATATGGATAAAAGTATAACAAAAATGAACATAAATAATAATAAAAGCATAAATAAAAAGCTCAATTATAAAATAATAATAAAAATTAGGTAAAAATGTCTTTAATATAGAAATATAGACTATGAATTTATAACCTTTCCCATAATGTGGGGGTTATGGGAGGATGTTGGTAGGGTGAACAAGAATTGAGTCAACATCCCATACAAAAGATATTTGAAATTGAAGTTTAATTTATTTCATTTATTCTTGGTTCTTTAATTTCTTTGTGTAAGAGGATCTAAAATAATAATAAAAAGCCTCAAAACAAAATACCATTTAAAACCCAACGCAGATTCCGCAGGTTAGCAAAAGGGCAAACTTTAAAGTGATGAAGATTTAATTCAGTTGGAACGAAAGACGGGAGAGAATTCAAAAAACATAATTGCCAATTTCCGCACAAAATTCATTTACAGACATTCCAAACCTTGTGCAAAGATGGTGTAATAAAAATGGTTGCATAGAGTGATCAATTCCTTCGAGCACATGTCTCTGTAGCCCCATAATCATATATATATAGGTAATATATATCTATATTTATTCTATTTATGTATATGTATATGTATATATATATGCATATTATATATATATATATTATATTATATTAATATATATATATATATACAGAGGTGAGAGAGAGAGAGAGAGAGAGAGAGAGAGAGAGACGGGAGAGAGAGAGAGAGAGAGAGGAGAGAGGAGGAGAGAGAGAGAGAGAGAGAGAGACGAGAGAGAGAGAGGAGAGAAGAGAGAGAAGAGAGAGAGAGAGACGAGGAGAGAGAGAGAGACGAAGAGAGAGAGAGAGAGAGAGGAGAGAAAGAGAGAGAGAGAGATTGATTGCAGTTACTCTTAGTAATCTAGTGAAAGTAGGCCCAATGCATTCTCCAACACCAAGTCAATAAGCCATTTTGTCTGGACTAGGTACAAAGATACATTTAAAAAGCAAACTGAATTTCTTTCATAGTAAAGACAAAAAAATTTAATATTTTTTTTTCTTTAGAAAATGAATATTTACACTAGTTGTTTTATTATATGATCTATCTGTTTATTGGCAGGTATGTTGTTATATGTATATATATATATATAATATTATATATATATAATATATATATATATATATATATATATTATATTATACGTATAATATATATATATATATATATATATATTATATATATATATATATAATATATATATATATATATATTATATATGTTTATATTATATATATATATATATATATATATATATATATATATTTGTCTGCATGTTAAACAAGTGTGTATTCTTTGTAACTTTATATTTATTTAGTGATCTGGCGGATATCTGTGTCAGTATCCTCATCCACATTCTGAAAAATTTTAAAGATTAAAGTATGTCAGTAAAGTTTCTGTATCCGCATATGGGATGGATGTGGGTCGGGTGGTGTTAATTTCAAATTGGAATTGAGTGGTGTTTGTGTTTTTATTGACCGTGTCTGTGGCGTTGTTGGGGAATCCGGTCATTCTGAGGGGTCAAAGGATTAAAGTATGTCAGTAAAGTTTCTGTATCCGCATATGCGGATGTTAAAATTTAAAGATTCGAGCTAGCATCAGTAGGTATTTTATTTCTGGTATCCGCATTGTAAACGCGGATACGAATGTTAAAAATATCACATCCGCAAAATCATTGGTGTGCGTCATACGTGTATATAAATTTGTAACAATGTACATTTGTGTAGCAATAATTACGTACAAAAGAGAATTCTTAATTCCGGAATTAATGTTGACTGATGTAACGATAGAAACATAGATTTATATATAGTATCTTTCTTAAATGAAACGTTATTCTGACATCACGATGACGATCAGGGTTGGTGATTTTTTTGATTTTTTAAGATTCATTACGTCACGCGAAATTAAATTGTAAACAAACTTTTTTTAAGTTCGATATAGTATTATTTTTGAAGATTGTATCTCATCTTATGTAAATAAATCTTAAAATAGGGCCCGTAGTCTGACGACTAATGAAACAGCAACACTAAAGAGAGGGTTACAATGCATATAGTTTGTTGAAAATTGAAAACAATATATTAAAAACTTCATATTATATGTAAAAATTATCGATATTGAGAAACAGATAATTTTAATGGTTAATAATCCTCAAAATTGACTCTGTTAATAGTTTAACAGCCTTGATTTCATTTGTAATATTGATAGAATTGTTACATATCAGAGATTGTGGGAAAAAGATCGCTTGAAACATGAATACTTTGTTGACAACTAGTGCTAGACGGATTTGGAACAGAATATGCCTTGGCTAAATATTCATATTATTCATTGTTAATGTTTTTTATTTCCGCGATTGATAGTTAAATCACTTAAATATACAAAAAAATTAAAAAATATTTATAAACAAACAAAAAAATCAAAAAAATTATGATTTATTTTATAAAAAAATCAAGTAAAAAAATCAGTTGATTTTTTCGTGGCCACTCGCCTGAATTGGGAACGATAGCAATGAGGGGTATCCCTCCTTCTCCTTCTTTCCTGTTGTAAAATCAAGTGTTTCTTGTAGAAGAAGTTGAGGGGGGGTGGAGTAGTAAGTGAATCAATACGCAACTGGGGTCACAGATGTACTGTGCACTACTTTGGTGTATACGTACCAGCTTGTACACCTATTTTAATCGTGCAATGGGTCTGCCAATAGCTATATATTCGCTTCCATACGTTCATGTGCATCTGCTCATAAACGTATTTTGGTTGTTTTTTCGTTGTTGTTTTCGTCTGTTGTTAGTTGAGACGCCGATGGCACGCGCTCATCTCATACAGTGATGACACTACATTAGTAGTGTATACTTATATATATATAGTATATACTAATTTATATTTATTTATTTCTTATTATATATATATTTATATACATTATATGTATATATATATATATATATATATAGTCTTTATATATATATATATATGTATATATATAGGCCTATATATATTTATAATATATATATAGATATATATATATATATATTTATATGCATATATATATATATATATATATATATTATATATATATTATATATTATATATATTATTATATATTATATATCTATATATAATATTAGTATATATATTCATATTATATATATAAGTTATATGTGATATATATATTTATATCATAGTAGATATTATATTATATATAATTATTATATATATATTATATATATATATATATATATATATATAATTATAGTTATAGATATAGTAGTATATATATATATGATATATTATATATACTATATTGTCTATATATATATAGTACTATAGTACTATATATATTTATATATATATTATATTAGTATTACTTTGTACATTTGTAAATATATATATATATATAATAATAATATACTATATTATATATATATTATATATATTATATATATATTTTATATTATATTTATTATATATATTTATTATTATATATATCATAATATATTATATTATTATATATTATATATATATATATATAATATATATTTAGATTACTTTAATCCGGGATTAAATAATTCAATTTATTTTTATTTTATAAACGATTAAGTTAAAAATTTCCTTTATTTTTAATTAAGTTTTCCAAAAAAATTCCCAAATGTCGGACACAGATTAGATCCTGCCTCTATAGGGATGTTCAGTCATGACGTTACCAATACACCAACAAGGAAAGTCCTTATAGAGATGCCATTTAGCTGAATCTATTACCACTGAGCGGTTATATTATATTTTTATATTCCTCATTAATAGGTTGAAAAATGATATGGTGCATGTACATTCAATGTATTTCCAAATGTATGTTTTTTTCGTACATTTTTATCAATTACAGTAAAACAATCTTGCAATCACATAACTTTTCCCCATCATCGTCTTCAATAATACAGTGACAAACACAATGTTTATGTCTATACTTCTTGCTCAACATTCAAAAACATTAAACTGATTCAGAGTTCTCTTCCAGTTTGAGAAAGTGTTTTCATTTTAATAATTTATTAACTAATTAGAAATAAAGGTTTATTTCATACTGAAACAGTTATGAGCATTATTAGTTTGTCTGTGGAATTGTTTAGATTTATTTTCAGGTTGGAGTCTGGGCTAGTACATTTCCACTGACCCTGACCCTGACCCTGACCCTGATCCCGACTCTGACCCTTACTCAGACACTGACACTGGCACTGACCCTGACACCGACTCTGATTCTGACCCAAACCATGCCCCTGACTCTGACCCTTACTCAGACATCGATTCTGACCCTTACCCAGACTTTGACTAAGACACTGACTTTAACTATAACCCTGATACTGATACCGACTCTGACCCTGACTCTAGCTCTGACCCGGACCCTGACCCTGATCTTAACTCTGACTCTAACTCTAACCCTGACTCCGAGACCGACTCTGACCCTGACTCTGACTCTAACCCTGACTCTAATTCTGACCCCTACCCTGACCCTAACTCTGACTCTGACCCTTACTCAGAGTCTAACGCGGACACTGACTCTAACACTGACTCTGACCTTTACTCAGACACCGACTATGACCCTTACTCAGACCCTGACTCCGAGACCGACTCTGCTCTGATCTTACTCTGCGAAGGAAGAGCAAAAACAATTCATTCTACAATGTGTTCAAGAACAAAGGAAATTGTACCCAGTAAAAAAGAAACCTTAAAAAAATATCCTCAACAAACTATCTTGTGTTAGTTAATTTTAGTTACAGATCACAAGATACTCATAAGTGGTATTCGTATTTTTTCCGCATTCTTACAATGCTGTTCATATCTTGATCGGTCCGATTTAAATATATGCATTAAAAAATATTTGTATAAGAGTATATATTATTATAGGTAGTAAATATAAGTTATATGTATATTATATATTATATATATATGATATATTATATACTATATATATATATATATATATTATATATAGTATAGGTTTAGATTTATATATATATTATATATATGTATAACGTATATAGATATATATATATAGTATATATATATATTTATATATATAGTATAGTATAGGTGATAGATTACGTGTAGTTAATACGATATTATTATAATGTGACATATCATAGTATTCATAGTATACTATAATTATACTTTGGTGGGCAAGTCGCCAGGGTTACACAATTATTCTTTAAATAATAAATATTTCACAGACAATTTTTTAAGTAGTGATGTTAACGTAAATTAGATGGGTATGCGTCGTCATAGCATTTTAATTTTTTTTACCATATAAAGGACACAGTCTAATATCAGTACCTCCCTTGATTGTTGATTATATATAGTATCAGTTTGAACTTTCCCTTGCATCACTCCTTTATATTCATTGATTGACTGAGATAGTGGAGTCTCAGTCGTGGACTGTAATATTAAATCATATATATATAGTATCATATATATATATGAGTTACTTAGTAGTTGGTATATATATATATAGTATTTAAGTATATATATATCATAATATAGTTATATAATATATATTTATAATTGTTATATATATACTATATAGCTAAATGTATATTATTTGTTTATATTTTTTTTTTTTCAGATAAAAAATGTTGCTTTTTACTAGACACATTTCTGGAGCTCCGAAAAATCAAAATTTGGGAGAAATTTTTGGCAAACATTTAAAATAATAAAAAATTCTTCTCCAAATGAAAAAAAAATAAATAAAAAAAATTAAAAATAAAAATAAATAAAATATAAATATATAAGGATATAAACGAAATGTGTGTATTTAAGTAAACATTAGAAATTCAATCGGTTTATTATAGACTTTGCAAGCGTTGGGTTTTCTAATAATTAAAATTAAATTAAAAGTATTTATTACAAGTTTCTTACCATTTTGAACTTCTTGAAACATTTTTTTCAAAATCAAGTAGTAGGATCAAATTTCCAAGAGCATAAATGTAAAACCATTCAACTTTCGATTTTCTTGATATTCTTGTCAAGAATCAACATTTTAGTCAAACTCATAAATACCGCTAGTCAATTGCCAGTTTGACCATCCTGGCCTTTCCTGTCAATATCATAAGTAAAACACAACAAATTACCAGACCGATTCCTTTGAACATTTCTGTCAATAAAGAACAAACCGCCAGTTCGATCCTCTTGAACCTTAGGGTCATCTTCAGAAATTAATCGAAGAAATTACTTGAGTTGACCCTTGAATTTTGCCCCTACCATTAAATTCCACAATGCCAAAGGGTCTTTTTGAGTTTGTAAAGTACAAAACATACATATTATGATATGAATAAGATCTCTAATGGGCAAGGAAGCAGGTGGCAGAGGGTAAAACAAAAAAGAAATATTTGAACACGTGTCAAAATTTAACGATGTAATTGGAAATGACCCCAAAGAAGAACAAAAATCGGCTGAAGAGAACTGGAGAAGAATGGAACAAAAAATCTACGAACAAAGAAGAAGAACAGAAAGTGAAACTAAAAGTAGAACAAATACTTCTCTTCAGGACTTTATAAGGCAGAGCAGAAAAGGAAGAACAAAAATACAGAAATACACTTCGGAGGATTGACGCAGAATAAGAGAAATTAGTTAAGAGGAGATTGAAGGAAGATAAAAGGAAGAAAAAGAGGAAGAAGAAGAGGAGGAGGAGCAGGGAGAGTAGGAGGAGGAAGAGAAAGTGGAGAGAAACAGAAGGAGAATTAAAGAGGAGAGAAGCAAAAAATGTCAATAACAAGGAAAAAGGAAGAAAAAACAGCGATTTTCACTTTTTATTATATAATAATAATAATAATAATAATAATATAATAATATAATAATAATATAATAATAGATAAATATAATAATAATAATATTAAAATAATAAAAATAATAATAATATAATAATAATAAATAATAATAATAATAATAATAATAATAATAATAATAATAATAATAATAATAATAATAATAAAAAAAAATTATTATTATTAAAATTATTATTATTAAAACTATTACTATTAAAATTATTATTATTATATTATTATTATTATTATTATTATTATTATTATTATTATTATTATTATTATTATTATTATTGATTTTATGTTTCTATTGACAATTATTATTAATATTATTTTATTTTTTATTATTATTATTATTATTATTATTATCATTATTATTTTATTATTTATAATTAGTAGTAGTAGTAATAGTAGTAGTTAAGTAGTAATTTGTCATAGTAGTACCTTAGAAAATATTTGTTGTAGTAGTAGAAGTTTATTAGTAGTCAGTAGTAGTAGTAGTAGTAGTAGTAGTAGTAGTAGTGTAGTAGTAGTAGTAGTAGTAGTATTACTGGAATTAACAAGCAATAATCAAAATTAATTATATATATATATATATTATATATATATATTATATATATTATAGTATAATATTATATATATATATTATATATAGTATATTATATAGGGATATAATATATATGGATAGTAGGTTATATATATTATGACTGAAAATCTTTTACTTAATGCACTATATACAATTTAATTTTAATATTTATTGAATCAATAAGAATTTTTAAAATTGTTTTATATTTAGATTAAATTTAAAAATTTAATTAATTAATTTTTGTGTAAAAAAAGAAAAAAAACAATTTGTGGTAAGGAGGGCATTGTCCTATTCTGAGATGAGAAACTACTCTAGGTACTCTGTTATCCTAGATCCGGGCGATGTTAACGACGTCGTTCTTCTCGGTTACCCTTTTCCTAGGTTATTGCCTCACAGCAATGTATATTATATTATTATATATATTAATATTATATATATAAGTATATAATATATATTATATTATATATTATATATTTATGATATATATATATATCTTTAATCTACCTTTGGGGCAGGGTACTCCCATATATATATAGTATATATATAATATTATAATAGTAGTATCCAACTTTTTTTACGTGCTTTTACTTCCACCGTTCTTCGAGGGTAAACGTGGTGGGACTAAAGGAAGGCGCGAAGCTTTAGAGAGGGACAGTGGCTATCATCCGAGAAAACAGAAGGCTGCCATCCTATTAACTTTAGTATTTCGCATGTACCGCAGTCTATAATTCGTTGCCCCGGAAGAGGTAAACTCGACTGCTAGCGGAGGATTAAACCGTCGTCTGCGTCGCGATAAAAGTGCACTGGGTTCCATGCCTCACCGTAGCAGTCGGTAGTTTTATCTTCCTGGGGGCAGGAATTATAAGTATAGATTATATATATATACTATAATTATTAGAGTTTAATTTTTTTTATTAAAACAGGTTTTTCATACTCATAATGAAATATTTCGGTATTTATATAAGAGATCACTTATAAATCATTGAAATTTTCAGTTAAATAAACTGATGCATTTAAGATAACATGCTAAAACTATTAATAAATCACTTTTCTGCTTTTTGTATCTACTAATATAGTGTATGTACTAATATATATATATATAATAGTATATATATTTTATAAAATAAGCTCGACCCGACAGCTAAAAGATAGCGCGTACTTTAAACTATGAAAGAAGTGGTTCTCTATTCGAGTACAAGATAGGAATAAGGGACCGGTTATGGCAAGGCAGATACCATCAGCACGCATCTCCGTTGCACTCGGGTCAAAGATAACACAGGACCCATGTAAGGAGAGACCACTCTAGATCGAAGTATAATTTGTATAGATGATAACATACTGTTCAATTTGTATAGATCAAATAACTCCTTGAGTGATTCTTCACTTACCAGGATTAGGATGCTGAACTGCGGTTAATTGCAGTATTTACATCTATAAAATTATACTCCGATCTAGAGTGGTCTCCTTACATTGGTCCTGTGTTACTTTGACCCGAGTGCAAGCGGAGTTGCGTGGCTGAGGTATCTGTCCTGACATAGGCGGTCCTTATTCCTATTGAATAGAGCACTCTTTCATAGGTTTAAAGTCGCGTATCTTTTTAGCTTGTAGTGGTCGAGTGGTAACACGCTTGGCCGGGATCTAATCCTGGTAAGTGAAGAATCACTCAAGGAGTTTATTTTATCTATACCAAATTGAACTGCGGTTAATTGCGTATTTACATTATATATATATATATATATATATATTATTAATATATATATTATTAATTATATATATATATATATATATTATATATCATATATATATATATTTATATATATATATAATATAATATTATATGATATATATATTATATATATTTATGTTTATAGAAAACTATCTGTTTACATGAACAATATAAAACGTATATACAAAAAGTATTTGAGAGAGAGAGAGAGAGAGAGAGAGAGAGAGAGAGAGAGAGAAGAGAGAGAGTAGAAGAGAGAAGGAGAGAAGAGAGAGAGAGAGAAGAGAGAGAGGAAGAGAGAGAGAGAGAGAAAGAGAGAGAGAGAGGAGCAGAGAGGAGAGAGAGAGGAGAGAAGAGGAGAGACGAGAGAGAGAGAGAGAGAGAAAGAGAGAGAGAGAGAGAGAGAGAGAGAGAGAGAAGAGAGAGAGAGAGAGAGAGAGAGAGAAGAGAGAGAGAAAGAGAGAGAGAGAGAGAGGAGAGAGAGAGACGAGATAGAGAGAAGAGAGAGAGAAGAAGAGAGGAGATGTACTTTATTTTTGAAATATGTAGAGACACGATCTACGGATTTATAATTTATGACAATGCTTGCTTGAGGGAAGATGATGATGCTTATTACATATGCATGACGGAGATGTAATCAGGGAATTGAAAGAGCATTCCCGTAATCCATGTACGGTAAATAATTATTTATAATATAAAAAGATAAATTGTAGGAAAAATTCAAGTGTTTTTATATTGGAAGTTTGACCATATAAAGTACAAATTTCGAAGTGTTGCTATGATAAATAATGATTAAATGAAAAGATAGAGAGATTATTGCTGCCCGATCTAATTTATCAGAGTAAGTGAATTAATTTTGCTGGTAGATTATAGGTGTAAAATCAGATTAAGTCATAAATTTTTCAATTAGCAAAATGGAAAAAATACAGGTAGATCTAAATCAAACTACAAGTGTTGAAATGGAATGTGGAACCCTCAGGGTTAGTCACCTCATTCATTTTTAAATAAATTATAGGCAAGTATAATCTTTTTTGACGACGTCTTCCACTGGGGCAATATTTTTTTAATTAAATACTATTTTTGATGCTAATTTTGGTTAGTCTGTTTGAAACTAATTATAAAAAGTTATCTTCACTGGTGATCATCGATCAGAAGACAATGAATGGATTTAAATTCCTTGATGCAAGCAAGCTAATTGTTATCGTATCCAAGCATGTCTACAACTGATCTACTCACGTAACCTGAAACCGTTGTATGGGTAGGGAGTTTCAGAGGCATAGATTCACAAATATTTAACCAATTATTCCTTTAATATAAACATTTAAAGTTATATATATATAATATATATATTTATATAATAAGTATAGGTAATATATTATCAAATAGTATAGTATTATTAGGTATACTATATATATATATATAAGGGTCGTGTATACTGACTTTAAGATTATAATTATATATATATATAGTATAATATACATTACTATAGTTTATATATTATATTAATTATATATATCTATATATATATATAGTATAGTAATATATTATATATATATATATATATATAGTATATATAATATATATATTTATGTATGATATGTATATATATATTGTATATATTATATATAATATAGTATATATATAAGTGTATAATGAGCATAGTATATAGGTTATTAGTGATACTATATATATATATATATATATAAGGTTAATACTATTAGTACTATATTATAGTAATTAGTATAGTAGATATATAGTTATATGGATCTGTATACTATAGTTAAAGTATCAGATCTGCCCAATCCAATGACTTATATAGGTAGATTGAAGAAGTTCTAAGACTTAAATTTGTCCCAATAATTGCTGTTACCTCTCAACATATGTTATATCTTAAATAGTGATTACTTTGATGGTAATGTAAGAGACATTTCCAGTACTTCTAATACTTTCAATACTAAAATACTTCAATAAAAGATTTTCAAACTCTTGAACTGTAATGAAAGTGTTATGGAAGTTACTCAAAAGGGATATTTTTTTCAGATTGTGCTTTTAAAAATTATGAATGTTTGTCTCAGTTGAAACTCTCACCTTAAAGTCCTGCACTTATGATAAAACTAAATGCAATTTGCAGTTTATTATACGCATAAATCAAAACCTTATACCAAAGTTGACATTTCCACCATTTCTTCTATCTTTTCACTAATAGAAAAATGTCAGTTCATTATTAGACCTACAAACTTATGTTATTAATCTCCGCTGCATGATTAGATTTCTTCACAATAAATATATTTCATTCGAATTTGAGGACATGTGTAAATGACAAATGTATGACGAAATAGACGCACCAGCAAGTCAAGGATACTTCCTTTATATATACCTACAACTTTAAAATATTCAAACACTGAATTTGAACTCGTATCAACTTATTTTTATTGATCATATTAATTTTGTTCATCTGAGAAATATTATATTTAATTTTCTCTCTCTCTCTCTTAATAAATTCAATCTATCTTTTTAAACTTTTATTAATCTTTACATTTTCATTTCTTAGAAAGAAAGAAATTTATTTTTTTGTCCATTTATAACTCACACCTTCTATGTGTTGAAGAGTAAGAATGTTGCTAAAGTTAGATGCATTTACCATTGCAACTAACTTCGTCGGTTTTGAGCAATTAATTTAATAAAGGTATTCAAGCAAGTAATTAGGAAAATAAATTGCGAGGAAAAAAAGCAGTAAAAAATTTTTCTTTTTTTGCCACATTGGCCTTCTTATTATAGGATTGGACTATGAACTTGACTGAATTTGACTAGGTCCGAGTCCACATCCGTAAAGCTGGCCAAATCCCGAGTCGCGGGCTCGGTACGCTTATATATATATTATAGTATATAATTAAATATATATATTATATACGTATTATATATATAGGTATTATATATATATATATATACGTATATATATATCATATATAGTATATATAGTTAGTATTATTATTTATATATATATTATATATATATTATATATATATAATATGGCCCGTTACCAGGAATTTTTTTCAGGGGGGGCTGCGACTTTGCAAGTTGTTACATTTCAAATGAAGTTAAATTATATATATATAGTATATACTATATGATATTATATATATATATTATATACTATATATATTATATATATAATATATATATATATATATATATGATAAATATTTTTATATATATATATATATATATAGTATAAATATATATATATATATTATATATATATAAGTAATTTATATATATATATGTATATATATATATATATATATTATATATATATATTATATATATAATATAAATACTCTATGTTTATATAATATATATATTATATGATTATTATTTTAAATATTTCTATTTAATATTATTATTAATTATAGTATATATATATATATTATATATATATATATATATATATATATATATATATATATATAAAAATTATCGTTGTTTATATATATATATATATAATCTCATAAGAACTTACCATCGTGTTATAAAGTCAAATTTCAGTTTCCTTGCTTTTTTGACTGAGGTGATTCAAAAAATATTTTCATTGTTGACTTCTGTGCTGAGATCTCGATGAATTGACAGTAAAGCAAGACCTGTAATTGCGACTCTCACCACTATTCGTAAATACGTTTACATTGCTACTTAATTTATTATTAATTAATAATTCTTTAGAAAGTGAATGAATAAGAAAATACTGTAAATTAATTCTTCTTTACAATCAAAATTGAGAATAATAAAAAAAAAAAGATCACCTATAAGGTAATATTACTTTTACATTCATAGTTCAACAACGGTTTATCATCTTGCAATGCGTGGAAACTTCTAATTTTAATGTGTATTATTAGTACGATTTCTTCGAATAAAAATTTTACTATGGGAAATTTTCGTCGCCATTGATTTTTGGTGGCGTAGGCTACACGAGAATCGAAGGTATAAAAAGACTATATTTAGACAAGACAAAAAATGAGATTATGTTTAAAATTAAACCTGGAGATTCGGTAATATGATTGGGTAACTGATGTAGGAACATTACAAAGATGTTTCTGGAACTTCGTAGTTCTTGGAATTGCTAATTTATTACCTAAGCTGTCGCATATATTTTTTGCTGTGTGAATCTGGTTTTAAACTCTGTGTCTGCATTTGTCTATCTTTTCGAGAAGTTGAATTAAATTTTCATATTCGTCGTTTTCAACATCAAAACCGACAATATGTCAAAGGTCAAGCAAGGTCAGGTGAGAAATCTACATTATCAAATATAAATTAATAAAAATTGAATTGGATGCATTCGAAGAACGAAATCAAATTTTCTTAATCAGTTTCCAGAAAGCGATGCTTTTTCAATAGCTTATTAGAGAGAGTCCTTTGATGAACGTAATGTGAAAATACTCATGGAAAAGGAAAACCGTTCAATGCTGTTGCAGAAAGGAGAAAAGGGCCAATTTGGGAAACGGAATGGTTACAACTTACAGGAAAAGTGTTGCGACTGTTGTCTAGGAATCAAACTAAAAGTGATATTATAATGACCCACAGATTGAGACCATAAAAGTAGAGCCACAGATCAGACCATACATAAAAGTAGAGCCACGTTATTAAGTCCAGAAACATGTTTATATTGGTAAAAGAAACATGTTACATTGGCAGAGTATTTCAACCATGGGTTGGCACGAAAAAAAATCAAATGATTTAAATCAACTGATTATTTTTACGTGATTTTTTTTTATAAAAAAAATAATGATTTTTTTTTTGTTTTTTTAGACAAATTTTTTCCTAATTTAATAATTAATCCTAGTTATCACCTAATTAATGATAAGTATATTTCATCTATATAACAAGTAAATTAATCAATGTAGTTTCAAATCATTTTTAATAAAGAAGTAAATAAAATTAGAGTACTCAGATATTATACAGTATATATATAATTTAAATAACTTAATAAACTAAATAATAATTATATTTACCAAACCTATTATTAATTAGGTAATAATTAGAATTCTTTACTAATTTAGTAAAGATAATAATTAAAAAAGCAATTTGTGCCTAAATAAATCAAAAAAACAAAAATTGTTTTTTTTTTTTTAAAAAAAATCAAAAAAATCACAAAAAATCAAAAATTGTTTTTTTTTTTTTTTAAAAAATCAAAAAAATCTCCAACCCTGATTTCAACTATGTTATGACTTCAGATGTCTTATTCCAACTGAAAAGTTTAACTAATTAAAAGGAATACTTTAAGATTTAGGAACAATAGAAAATACTACTACCTTTTAACGTGCTTTATCCCTTAAAGGGGGTAACATGGGGGGACCACAGGAAAACAAACTTTAAGACGGGCTATCCCAAACCAGCGCCACCAACATGTTCGCAGTCGAGTTTTAATTCTTGCCCCCAGGTAGATAAAACTCCAACTGCTACGCTGAGGATTTGAACCAGCGTCCTCTGGTATGAGAGTCGGCGACTCAGCTTCTGCGCCACGAGACGTTCTAAAAAATACTAAAATTCTTCTAAAGATCATACATAACAAGTAACTTAAGCCTCTGAATATGCAGATGTAAGCTTGAACATTGATACAAAAAGTTCATGATTTCTTTCTAAAGGATTTTGTAATTTTGAACGAAATCTTATATTTCAAATAATAAACAATCCTCCAGTCAACATAAAAAGTATATTAAAAAATCAATTTTACTTTTCAAATATCTCTCCGGACCAAAATTTATAGATAAATAAAAAATAGAAATGATGAAAAATTCGAAAATAAAAATTAAACATGGCTTTGGAGGAGGTGGAATAATAAGTCATCGAAATCTGACATTCAAAGATCCAAATTGACGGTAAAAGCACAAATTCAAAAGATAATAAGAAAGAAAAAAATTTATATAAAAAAATTTTTGTTACTAAAATGGGCAAACAAGTGAGGTTACTAAACTTCAGATCAATTGGCCTGAAACAAGTGAGGTTACTAAACTTCAGATCAATTGGCCTGAAACAAGTGAGGTTACTAAACTTCAGGGCAATTGCGTTGAAAAAAATTACACCGTATGCGTGGCTTAATTAATTATGAAATTTAAAAAAAAAAATCACTTACTGAAAAAAAAGACCAAATACATGGTTACATACACACGGGCGCACACAAACACATGTATGCATACCCACTGAGACTTGCAGAAAAACAATTTTTCTTTTTCTTTTTTTAGTGGGTGTTCAAGATTTACCAGGGCACCCAAAGGAGTGCCCACGATAGGTTGGAAATCAAACTCACTCTATGGGCGAGTCTCAAAATAATTCTATTAATATATGTTTAAGAAAAATATTATTTATTTAAATATCATAATCAGCTCCTGAAGGAAGGTGAAAACAACTATTAGGTCAGCATCCCGAAAGAATCATGCATGTAACTAAAAAACTATAACAGCTACAGTAACATTTTATTAATCAGAGACATTTTCATCGATGAAATTAAAAAAAAAAATAAAAATGCTTTTTGAAAAAATTTAAAATTGTTAAAAATGTTGGAAGACTATATGATAATTATTGTTTCTGAGAAGAACGAAGGAGCTCTAGTGCTCCGAGGGAGAGTCAAAGCTGCCAAATGTCGATTTTTTTTTTAACTAAACAATACCGAAGGGTAAACCACAAAGATGGACAGAGTCGGGGGTTTTCGGCCTACCGGGGACGACGGTGGGGGACGAAGTCCTGCCCCCCTCTGTCCCACCGTCGGCTCGAACCCCCTAAAAAGAAAATGAAAAAAAAATTAACATTTTCTCCAGAGCATAATAAAAAAAACAATATTTGGTAACTCTTGCTCTCGTACTACTGCAGAAATGGAAGGTTACTCAGAGCATACGCTGCCAGACCTAAGATGATACTAATATTTAAGGTGTTAATAAATATAAGAATTAATTTTTTTTTTTAACTTTCATCGATGAAATTGCTTGCTGAAATCAAAAATGTTATTTATTTTCCTGTAGCTGTTAAAGTTTTTTAGTTACATGCATGTTGCTTTCGGGATGCTGGCCCAACTATTATAATTTGATAATATTAGTGAAAATCCGGAAGGAAATAATAAAAATAAATTCGAAGCTAACAAAAAAAAAATTCTAAATTTTAACAAAATAAAAAGATTAATTGAACGATTTTGCCAAATTAAAACTAATAATTCAAAGCTATAATTACTTCAAAATAATTAGATTTAAAATTTCAAAGTTACTCAAAAATGTGTTCCAAGATCACATATACACTAAAAACAGTGGCGAGCTGGCAAAGTTTTGACAACCGTTTCTCTACTTTGCCAAAGGGACTAACAACCGGTTCTCTTTCCTGTATAATCAAACAGCAAGAGGGTTAACAAGAACAGTTTGGTTTGATGAAAAAAATTTTAAGAACCGGTTTCCTTCCAGCCAACCAATGAACTAAAGTCAAATCCTCAGTGAATGAGAAATTGGTCATATTCAATGTCATATTTGCTGGAGAAGAGGTTCGTGCACCAATCTTCTGCAACACCATCATTAACTTCACCAAAGGTTCTGTGCAAAAACCTACTGCAACACCATTCTTAACAACCGGTTCAAATCCTTGAGTACTCAGCAATTATGGGATGAGAAAACCGGGTGCTTTAAAAACTATGCTTGAAGCGTTCTTTAGGACGTGGATGGCCTAGTGGTTAGAGCATCCGGTTATTGTTAACACTGGGACGCGGTGTCCAATGTTCGAATCCCGCTGATGGAGAGTAAAATCTCCTGTGACTCATTCATTTTGGTTCGTGCACCAACCTACTGCAACACTATCATTAACTTCACCACTCCAAGGTTCGCGCACCAATCTTCTGCAACACCATCATTAACTTTACCAAATTTTAATACCAAAAACAACAAGAATAAGAGGAGCCTCTCTCTTCTATTACCAACTTTGACTTTACCTGCCCCAAAAACCTTCAACAACCTAAAATAACTTCAATAATAATAATAATAATAATAATAATAATAATAATAATAATAATAATAATAATAATATTTTATTAAACAAAAAAGAGTTGGCACCTCCTATTCTAGAAGGGGGACTACTCTACATAATTGCTACCTATGATCCGGAAGAAGGATTTAACCCTGGCTCTTTGCCTCGCGAATTAGTCGCTGCTCCACCGTGGTGCCACCTTATTATAATAATAATAATAATAAAATTAATAATAATAATAATAATAATAATAATAATAATATAATAATAATAATAATAATAATAATAAATAATAATAATAATAATAAATAAATAATAATAATAATAATAATAAATAAATAAATAATAATAATAATAATAACAACAAAAATAATAATAATAATAATAATAATAATAATAATAATAATAATAAAAAAAAAAAAATAATAATAATAAATAATAGTAGAGGAGGAGAGAGAGGAGAGTATTGTTGTTCATTGATTGAGCTTGTTTCTGATTCGTCTCTTAATCAATCAATCAATTAATCAATGTGGACACTTCAAATACTGACGTGAAACTCCTCTTCCAAAATCTCTACTACAACACGCGCGCGCGCACACACACCAACTAACCAATTCCCTTAATTGAAAAAAAATAACAACAACAATAATAAATAAAAATTAAACTATATATATATATATATATATATATATATATATATATATATATATATATATATACATGTATTTATACGTAAGTTTTTATACTATATATATATATATATATATATATATATATATATATATGAAACACCATGTAATTACAGAGAAAATAAAAAAATTGCTTAAAAAGCATATATATATATATATATCTTTCTTCACTAACTATATATATATATGCTCAACATCATATGTATATATATATATGTATATATATCAATGAGGATCTAACAGGCAAGGTTAAAATATTAAACATTATTTATTAAAATAATAATAATAAATAAATAATAATAATAATAAGTAAGTGTAATAATAATGTTCTCAGTTGTCCCTTTAAATTTTTATGAATAAAATAAAAAGGTGGGACTGAAAAGAGATATAATATATATATATATATATATATATATATGTCATATATATATATAAATTCCCAAAAATTTTACACAGCAGTAATAACACTAATTAAAAGTGTAGAACTAATAATGATGTTAACAATAGTAATGAAATAATAATAATAAAATAATGTAATGAAATCCAGCTATGATTAGACACATGGATTCATCCACATGGGTTCTTGTTTTTTTATGTTGTCTTTCCTGCCTCTCTCTCTCTCCTGCTACTTCCCTCTCTCTCTCTCCTCTCCCTATATATATATATATATATATATATATATATATATATATATATATATATATATATATATATATATGAAAACTTTATACGATTTAATAATAATAATAATAATAATAATAATAATGAGGGGAGTATCACACTAATCACTCTTCGGCCCTGATCGTTGCCTCTGGCATCATGATGACGATGTCCGGGGGTTTGATCATGTCATATATCCCACTGCCTCCTTCCCCAACAGAAGAGCCCCCAGTGGACCTTTCCGATTGTCTCAAAGAGAGGCTCCCAGTTTTCCCACTTGATGATGAACCACGTGATGGAAACGACTTTCGGCGGGTGTTGCTGCTGCTGTTACCAAGGGCGTCCATGTCCTGAGGGAGGGATCGTGAGAGAGACTCTTCCTTAACTAACCCAGGGGGTACGTCACCACTCATCACACTGTCGTCGTAAAGTGAAAAGCGAGGGCCTACGGGTCGTCGGGGAGTTTTAATTCTCTTCTTGGGTTTTCGAAGTTTTACTTCTGTAGTTTGAATATCACTTGAACCTCTGTCACCATCGCTGCCAAGGTCTTCATCAGAAGCTAGACCCCGCAGACGAAGGGTGGTTGGACGCCGGACGGCACGACGTTCGAGAGAACAATCACTGTCAAGGAATGACGTACTATTCTCACTGGATTTGTTGATGCCGCTATCTTTTGAACCCTGTCGGGAGCGAACTGCCCTCGTCAGACCCTGCTGAAGCTGCAACTTCGCAATACCAATCTCCGTCTCGGCCATGCGGGGTCGAGCTTCTTCATTAACCGGATGAAGATGAGTTTCTGGTATGTTACAATTCAAAAGGGGTTCTTCGTTCATAATGTTTGGTTCGTTTAGAAGCATTCGGGCTTCGCCATTCGGGAAATGAGCACTCACCTGAAATTCATTTTGATCGGAGACCAACGGGGAGAGGGGAGTCGGGGGCTCTGAAACTGGAGTTACAAGGATGCCTCTTTCTTCCTCTTCTTTGTGTCGAGGTTTCCGTCGAGGCATAAGAAGGGCAAAACGACCACTCAGTGCTGTCTTCCAAAATCCTTTGGATGAATTTCCCGCTCTTCTTTCTGCTTCGACGGCTGCATTCTGTCGCTTAGGTCTCCCATCCACTGTTCGCATATCGTTTTGAACATAGGGTATGGAAGGTACTTGAGGGAGCGGGAAAGTTACCTGCGACTGTGTATGTATGGGTGCTGCTCCATTAACACTGCGTATCTGAACTGCTTGAGGGCTTGGTGCAGAGTTTGGTAAGAAACTATTTAGAAGAGGAACTAAATGTTCATTCATTAATTGGGGATCAATGCCATGCTCATTCTCCAGAACCTCAAATAGATGGGCGCTGTTAAAACCTGTTACACAAATTATTAAAGTTATAATTCATTCCTACAGCAGAAGCTCTTATTCTACTTGCCAAAAAAATTAAATGGCTTAACACCATTGATATTTCATTCTAAAAAGTATAATTTTTTTATTTCAAATTAAAGAAGAGCTTAGAACTGCAATATTAAGTAATATTAAAAACTGAAAATTCAATAATATATATATATATGTGCTGATTAATTCATAGGATTTATTATTTAATCAGTTTCATAGTATAATTATAGGATAATAATATTAAAAAATAAGATATTATTATAATAACGAAATAAAAAAAAAGATCTGAATCATTACTATAATTGGGAGAGATCATATTCAAGAAAGAAGCTTAATCAAGAAGGCTGTGTAAAACTGTATTAGTTGTGGAACTGCTGGTATTAGTGTGTCGTTCTTGTGATAAATTAACGCATAAGGGGCATAATCAATAATATAAAAGGGACAGATTAAATACCTTTCTCGAGTACATATACTGAATGTTACATACTTTTCTTTCTTTTGTTTTTTTCTATCTATAATCATAATTTGCATTTGTAATAGTTTATGTGAGGGTTAAATTAAAACTATATTGATATATTGACGACACATTTACTTGTTGTTCGATAACGAATATAGTATTGAATGATAATCTTATTTGCTTAAGTATATTTTAGTCAATCATTTGCCTTAGTGCAAGAAACACCATTGTCAAAAAACAGTTTTGACTTACGAATGATTTAAAAAATAATTTTTACATTAAACGCTATAGAGATTGATAAGGAAAAATTTTAGTAATCTCATTCAGTAATCATCATATAACACTGATTTTTATTGCATTGAAATTTTTAACTAATAATGTTTGACAGATTAACTCAAAGTGACCAAAAAAGTGACATTCGTCGTTCTGGCAATAAGGCACAGATATGAAACACTATTTGTAAGAACTCAAGTTACAATAGTACGTAGCTTAAAAAAATAACACTGAATCAATATTGATATAACACCACGTATGTTTAACCTTTTTTTTTGTAGTGCCTACTTAAGTCTTAATTTTTAAAAAAAAATAAATATTGCAAGTAGTCAATATTATTTACTACCCAAAATTAAATAGGTTATCAACAATTGTACCATCTTTTACTAAATATTTGGCATTTAATATATAAAAAAAAAAAAAAAATTTATATAAGTATAATTCGCTCATTTGCTGCGCCAATGACAGAACTCAAATATTGATTTTTTTTTCAAGAGAGTTTCAAATTGTTAATAAAAAAATAGAGCTAGTCATAACAACAATAACGCCCTCGCGTAGAGAACCAGATTTCAAAGTTGGTTTATCTCACTCTTGCAGTTAAAAGCACACATATCGATCTATCTATCTTATCTATTAAAGTCTAAAGTTTCTATCTATCTATCTATCTATCTATCTATCTATCTATCTATCTATCTATCTATCTATCTATATGTCTATCTATCTATCTATCTATCTATCTATCTATCTATCTATCTATCTATCTATCTATCTATCTATCTATCTAATGTATCAGTAAGTTATAATTAATTTTTTTTTAGTTATGTCACTGTTGGAGGAAATGAGCAATATTTTGCTTTGATTTTAAGTATCCCACTACCCATATACATACTCGTCAGCCTCTATTATAAAGGTTTAAAAAAACTCACCTCTATCAATGTTGGTATAAGGATATTTTTCTGAAGCCTCGATTAAGCAGCCACTGCCGGAGGAACTCTGAAGGTCTCTCGAATTGTCGTTGATTGTGTTTCGTTCGAGACAAGGATTACGTCCTTGGTGAGGTTGAATGGGAGGTGGAAGTGGAGCATTCACAACTTCCATCAGTTCATTCTTTCCTGAAAGTTAAATCACAAAATCTTATTGCCAGATGCTTCTTTTTATTCTGTTGAAGCACTATTTCGTTGCTTTCCACCACTCACCGGTCAGGGAGTACCTGGGATGGGTGACTAAAAACCCCCGTAGACAAATCGGCATTAAGTCCGTATAATTAATAAGGTCCAATTCAAGTATAGAATTCAGTAAATGTAGAAAAAAATCTAATCAAGGAAATCTTAAAAAAATAAAACTGGGGGTAATTTTGGTTTTGGGGTTAAGTAAGCTAATGACTAATTCACCCCCAGAAATTAAATTCAAAACGCTTGTTTTAATAATCACTAAAGACTCTCGTGCGAGAGGACGCCGGTTCAATCCTCCGAGTAGCAGTCTGAGTTTTATCTTCCTGGGGGCAAGAATTAAAAACTCGGCTGCGAACACTTGGTGGCGACAAGCTTGGGATAACCGGCCTTTAAGTTAGATTTCCTGGAGTCCCCCGCCCCTGTGTTACCCCCTGACCTCTGAGAAGGGGATTAAGCACGTTAAAAGTATGTTTTTTTTCTTTTTAAACAAGAATTTTAGATTTAATCAAAAGAAATAAGAAACTTTCTCAAATCTAACTTAAAAAAAAAACATATGAATCAATTAAATTCAAATATTTAACAAAATCACCCCAAACAGGGAAGGGGACTTATATTTAAAGTCAGAGGTAGAGTACTCCCCCAACAAAGCGAGAGGACCAGGGACCTAGATTAAGTGCGAGCTTTTCTCTCTCTTTACGCTTAACTTCGTCTTACTTAGACGTTAAGTGAGTACACCCCCCCCCCCTCCTTGAATGTGGCTCTGCCCGTGACTGGCGGGCGGTGTTAACTGTAAAACAAAAATCCTTAACATATCAAGACCACAAGGGAAAAACATCTTTCAATCACATTTCACATTTTCTTATTAAAGAGCAAATTTAATGCTGGGCTTGTAATATCATAGCATATATACATTTTTCGACACCGCACCGCACCAGCCCTCGTACCTTTATATTTTTATAACCGTACAACCCTTGTGCATCGGTCAACATTACTTTGAAGTTGAGAGGTAATTCCTCATTTCTATTGTCACACAAAGTATATCAAAATCAGGAAAAAATATTCAATAAAATAGACAGACCAGGTTTTTCCCCTGTGGTTTTCATGTGTTAATATATTGATGTTTTTCCCCTGTGGTTTTCACGTGTTAATATATTGATGTTTTTCCCCTGCAGTTTTCACGTGTTAATATATTGATGAGTAAATCCACAATGTTAAGGTATGCGATATATCTATTATGAAGGATTATAAATCACTATACAAAATCAATTTCAGGTTGATAAAATAGAGAGAAATTGATCCAAACCGAGGTAATAAAAAGTACTTACCAAGAACTCGACCATTCGAATCCGATGGAGAAAATGGAACAGTCGTCTCAATCGTGTTTTCGGACACACTCGAGTCCCGTTGATTGGGGGGCAGGTTTTCCTTGTCTCTCGGCAAACTCAGTTCATTTGTAATTAAGAAGCTTTTCACGTCTGTGGCGTTGACGAAGCTGCCTGGAGGGGGAGGGGGGTTGACTGTGGGACTCAAGTTGTTTATTCCAAGAGATGCTGCAATCAAATAAATAAAAATGGTTTAAAAATTATTCATTATTATTATTATTATTATTATTATTATTATTATTATTATTATTATTATTATTATTATTATTATTATTATTATTACTACTACTACTACTACTACAGAGCCTCGTATTTGATTACCTTTGTAGCGACTCCATAGTTTGGGCAACTCCCACAGCCGACGTTCGATACACATGGCGGAGAGGCGAGCCTCGGCGTCGTTGTCCCAGCAATCCTCGATCGTCTCTCGAAGTTGTTTGATGGCCGGGTTCGATTCCTTCCAAAGCTGAGGAATGAGAGGCCGAGCCTTATTTCGAGCTACCAACACCTGCATTTGTTCGAACGATGGACGAAGGCCTAAGAGGGAGGAAATAAAAAAATAAGGGAAGTGTAAGAGTGATGAAATGTTTTTTTCTTTTGTATAAATCAAACTTTGACCATCATTGGATAGCTCTACTTTCACTATACATTGTGTCAAAATTATGTAAAGTCTACCTCAATTATTTATAAATATATGGCAGCAAATGCGTAACAGTTACCCATTGAATAACAAAAGTAAACTTTAACATTTAATTTTGTCAAAATCAAAATTTTTGATTTATACCACTTTGCCATTCAATGACTCAATTGAAGAAATAATCATCATCATTACAATTTTCATTACACTAATGGTGTTAAACATGCCTTACTAATGACTTACTAGAATTCACAACTTCACTAGTTATGAAAAAAAGAACTACCTGCATAACTAGGTCCAATTACTAATGACTCCATCACACAGAGTCTCATTTATTCACAACATCCATTTTATTAGCCCTAGAATCTTGCCCATACATTTCTTAACTCCCTATATCACCTTGACTTAATAAATCTCTATTCATTTTTCACTTTCAACAAAACCAGTGAGATTAACAAAAAAAATTCCTAATATATTTAAAGATTATTTTACATAATGAAAATTCATCGACACATTTTCAATTCACCAACTGCGATACTTGATCAGCTGATTAGGACACTACCAGGGTAGACTGGTGGAGAGAAGCAACGGAGCGATCGTCCCCCCACCCACCCCCTTGCTTGACTATAAATATGAAATTAAACCTTGAACAAGATATTTGTTTTATAAGACTTCTAAAATTTATACAACTTAAGGAATCACACACTTAAACATTTTTATCTCTAATAGCCTCTTATTTACTAAATCAAATCTAGTTCAAAATTAAAAAGGCTCCTCACCTATTTCAGCCTCAAAGGGGAGGGCATAAGAGGGGGTTGGAGCTCCCTGATAAAGGTCGTGGCAACGGTAAGCGATCTCCCACAAGACGAGACCGAGGGCGTAGATGTCGATCTGCTTTAAGGACGTTTCGCAATCTCTAAGGTTTACGGCACCCTCAAGAACCTCCGGAGCCATGTAACGAAGAGTCCCAACCTTAAAACAAAACCATTATATAATATATATATATAATATTATATATGATAGTATACTATATATATATTATATAGTATATATTATATATATAGCATAGTATATAATATAGTATATATATATATATATATATAAAGCAATGATTCAGAAAATGAAAATGAAAATGAAAGGATTAATAGGGAAGCTCTATGGCAGGTGTTAGTGATAGGATTCTGAAGAGAATCTAAAGTATGTATGACGATGTGAAGCATTGTAATGAATAAATGGAGTTTTAAAAGTGAATGTTTATATTAATAGGGAGTGAGGCAGGGATGTTTTATGTCTCTTTGGCTATTCAATTTGTAATATGATGGGTTTAAATAAATTAGAAGTGGGGTGGCAGAAATGTGGAATGAGTCAGTAAAGGAATGACTGGAGGAGAGAAATGTGAGAAGGTGCATAATAGGAGTGAATGGAGGGTTTTGTAGGGTATGGTTGTGGCATCTCACCTGTCAAGGGTACAACAATGCATTGCAATAGTATGCCATCGGAGGTCCGTCGCGGTCGCCATGGGAACCTCTAGATGATTTTCTGATCTGCAACGAGTTCTCACAAAAAGGTATAAAAGGGGAGTAAGGTGGGCTATCTCTTTGACTCGCGGCCATATTCTTCTACTACTTTTCGGTTTCGTCATAGCAATCGCGACCTTACGGCGAGCAGTGGTGAGAAGAAGGTGGTGATATATATAGATATATATATATATATATATAATATATTATATATATTATAACAATATATATAATAATATATTATTTATATAATATATATATATTATAATATAATATAATATATAAATATAGTTATCTATATTATATATAATATATATTATATATTTTTTTTGGGATAATCTGAATGATGTTCTGGATGGGGTGAGTAGGAGCTTCAGATTATAGGTTTTGGGACCTGAATGGTTGGATAGGTTGATCAAAAAAGGGAGGTAAGACAGGTGGGTTTTGGGTGGCGGGTAGACATGAGAATGTAGGAAGTGAATTTTTAGTTCCTAGATAGAGAGAGGTATGTGTGTAAGTAATTCTTTCTTAAACACAAAGTATCCATAAGTATACAGAAATTGTATGGCTTAAGATCGTTCGAAGTGAAGTAGTGAATTGATTTAGTGTTGTGAAAGGAGGAGATGTTGAAGATGTGTTGGATGTTAAATCAATTAGGGGGTTTAGGATTGGATTATCGATCATTATGTTGTTCTATGTAAAATTAAATTAGTGGGGGCTTGATGGAGAGAAAAGTGATACGAAAGGAAGTAGGTAAAATTAAGATGAGAAGTTAAGTGGTGCAAATATAGGATAAAGTCGTAAGACGCTCTCTAGTAAAACGGTGTAATTGTAAAAGTTGACTGAGCAAATCTTGTGGGGCGAAATGAAGGAAGCAATTTTTAGCAGTGCAAAGGAAGTGTTGCTTAAGTAGGAAGTAGAATGTTAACAGCGAAATGGTGGAATGAAGAGGTGAATGAAGCAGGAAAGTAAAAAAGAAGCGTGGGTTGAATGTACTAAAGCAAATGATGAGATTTCAAAAGAAAAGCAGCTTAAGGAGAAAAAAGAAAGTCATAAAACTTAATCTCGTTTAACTGATACCGTACAGTTGTGGAAGGGAGGATGAAGGAGGACATAGCAAGGAAATATAGGAAGCTCTTCTGAGGAAGCGCGAAAGGTAAGAATGAGAATAAGGGAATCTGCTTAGAATAACTGAAAGGATGGGTGCTTTGTGTAACATGATGAAATGATGTTAGGGAGTGGAAAGACAATTCGAATCTCAACAATTTAAAGTATTGATGAGCTTGTTAGTGAATGTGTGCGGTTTTGAGGGCAGAAGGAATAAAGTATTTGGGGAAGAGGTTATATGAGTAGCGGAGGTAATGGGTAGGTAGAAAAGTTGAAGAATGAGTAAAATCTGCAGGTATAGATGAATATACTGGTGAAATGATCAAATGACCAAGAATGCTGGAGAGATGGATTTTGGAAGTTGTGTAAGTAAAGGTTTATGGAGGGTATAGTTCAAGGGATTGGACAGGAAGAGGGTAATAGTACCCTTGTAGAAGGGTAAGGGAGAAAAGGGAACTGTAGGAAATTATAGGGGAATAAGTTTATGAGTGTTGTAGGGAAGGTAATATTGCGGTCTTTTGGTCGAAAGAGGCGTCGAGTGACGAGGAAAGATGTTGAAGAACAAGGTGCGTTGGGAAGTGGTAGAGGATGTGTGCTTCATCTTCTTTAATTGAAAAAAATATTGAGAAAATGGAGGAGAAGAAGAATAAATTATTTAGGTTTATGGATTCGCAACAGGCGTATGATAGCGTTCATAGGGAAGCGTTATGCAGGTGTTAGGATTATAGTGGTGTTGTGGTCAGTGGCTTCTGAATGGGATCAATTAGTATAGCGATAGTGAAGCGTGTAGAATAAATGGTGTCATCTGGTATTGGTTTAGGATAACGCGAGTAAGAAGTGGTTGTGTTTATGTCTCCTTGTATTCCATTTGTAATAGTGAGGGGTTATGAAAGATTTGAGGTGGGATGGCAGAAATGTGTTAGAATGATGGAGAATGGAGTGAGTGGAGGGTGCCCTACCTATATATTATGCGGATGATTTGTTCTGTGTGGCGAAATCTGGAAGAGAGTTTGCGAGGATGATAGAGATAATTTGGCAGAGGTGTGGGAAGGAGGGGGCTTGAAAGTAACTATGGTGAAGAGAATGTTTGGGTGAGAGAGGGGAAGTCCTCGGTGATAGGTTATGTTAGATGGTGAGCAGCTGGAACAAAGTGTCTGAGTTTAATATTAATGGAATATGTTGGATGAGAAGGGACGGACGATGCAGAGTGTATAGGAAGTTGTGAATGGCAGAAGGTGGCTGGTGCAATAAATCGTTGGTGAATTGCAAAGGACAAGTGAGTTAGGGTTCTACATGAGGGTATTTTACACTTGTATGTATGGTATGAGACGATGGTCTGGAAAAGATTATATTCGATCTAAAGTTCAAGTGTCAGTATGGGACAATCTGGGTGTCTAAGGTCTGTCGAGAAGATTTGATAAGAGAGAATGAACGTATTAGAAGTGTGTGGTGTGAAGAAAGGCAAAAGTGAGAGAATAAATGAAAGTATGTTGAGATGAGTTGGTCATTGTGAAAGGATGAATGATAGCCGTTGGTTAGACGTCGATGTTAGGTGAGGGTTGGGACCGACCGCTTGGGAGAACCGAAGAGAAGTGGATTGAGTCGGATGAAGCGAATGTCGAAGGAAGAAATGTATTTTGGCAAGCGCGAGAATAAAGTGTTGCATGAAGTGTAGAGAATGGGGGGTTTGTATGGGGGCATGGTTGTGCCACCTGGGCCAGGGATGGAACCCTTACATGACGATTCAATAGTGAGGGATCTCGCGTCCATGAGCTCTATGGGTGGATTTTCTGTCTGTGACCAGCTCTCACTAATTTTGATAGGATTGAATAAAAAACTAAAGATACCAGCGTTTACTTTCAACTTCTTCGACTTTTGTCTTTTCTCCAACTGCTTTTCTTTACCGATGCTTGTACAGCACCTACCTCCAAATTGGGGCGAAAGAGGAAGGGAAGAAAGAAAGAAAGATATATTATATATAATATAGAAATGCCGAGAAGAACTTATTAAAGAGTATTGTGGTGTGAAGAAGGGGGTATAGAAAAAATGAAGTATGTTGAGATGGTTTGTCATATGGAAAGGAATAATGATAGTCGGTAGGAATGTATAATGTGGAGTGTGTTGGGAACTCGACCGGCTGAGACCGAGAAAAGTGAATGATGATTTAAGGGAATGTTGAAGGAGAGAATGTGAGTTTGGTAAAAAGAAAAAAAAAAAGGGTTTATTTTTGGTATAACAGGAGTGAATGGCGGGGTCTGGTGAGGTGGTATGGCCCACCTGGCAATCGGGATGAATCCTTACATTGACGATCTACCGTAGTGAGGGTCCATAAGTATACTATAGTTAGTGGTATTTTCTGACTGCGTAGGAAGTTCTCACTATTATGGTACTGTGAGGGGAGGTAAGGCGGGGTCTTTCTTTCGACTTATGTCATGTTTCTTCTACTGCTGTGTCTTGTTTCCGATGCCGTCGCCACCTTACTTTCCCATTCTTGGGAAATATAAGGAAAAATAAAGTAAGAAGAGAAAGAAAGAAAAAGAAGATGTATATATATATTAATATATATCTATAACTTATAGGTATATATAATTATATATTATAATATACATTATATATTAATATACTAAATATAATATATATATATATATTATATGTATAATATAGTATATAATTAAGTATATATATATAAGTTAGGTATATTATATAGTTATATATATTACTATATACTATATATATATATAATATATATATGTATAATATTTTTTTTTTTTTTTTTTTTCAGTGAGTTGTGCCTGTAAAATAATTCATATTTCGATTAATTGTTGTCATAATATACAATGACTTACTACTGTGTGATAGTCAATAAATTCAATTTACTTTTACGAAAACAAATTTAAAGTAAAGGCAGAATCGGAGCTAAAACTCACGTCAGTTAAAGACGCCATCTCTGCTATTTGTTCCTCGCCATATTGGTAGAATTTGGCTCCCTGAGTGTGGATGGCGAATCCGAGGTCAGAAACTACACACGTCATGTCCTCCTTCAGGAGAATATTTCGCGTGTTAAAGTCCCTGTGAGCAACGCATGGCTTTAGTAGATCTGGAAATAATAAATCAATTATATTTTATTTTGAAAATAACTTTAGTTTTAAAATTAATTAGGGAATTAAAAAGGGGTTCAATGTTAAAGGAATATTTTTCTTTCCAACAAACCTGTGAAAGGAGTTTAAAAATATTATAACAACTTACCTCCTTTCTTGTGGTCTGAATGCAAATGGCCCAAACCTTTCGCAATTGAAACGACTATACGACAAAAGCCCGTAAAATCCAAAGTGTTTTCCTGAAGGAATGAGCTTAAACGTCCTCCTGGACAGTACGAGAGAACCAAACCCAGGTACGTGTTTCCCTCAGGACCTGCCACCTCTCCCACACCTGAAAAAAAAAATTACAATCGATTGAAACAAAGCAGTCAACACAGTTTCATTCTATCTCTGTCCAACTATCTCACCCATGACTTGACCGATATACTCATTCTTACACGTACACTTCTGGTCGGCACTTCATTGATTTACCTATGTTTTGAACTTTCCCAAATCAGGTGGATCGAATAAATTTCAATTCCTAAAACTTTTGAATTTTCATGGCTTGAATTTCTTTTCTTAAACTTGCCTTGCTCTAATCCTCCCCCCCCCCCAATTCAATATTTTAAATAATAATAATAAAATAATATGAATAATAATAATAATCAATAATAATAATAATAGATAATAATAAAAATAAAAATAATAATAAATTTTTTTTTTTTTTTTTTTTTTTTGAGTGGATAGTATAGGGACTCCACAGCAACAAGAATGCGGCTAGACCGAGTTAGCAAACTAACGACAGGGGAAATCTAAGAAACGGAAAAGGACAAGGCTGAGAGGTTAGATTTTACAAGATGTTAGTTCAAAAGAAAACAAAAACAGACAACTACGAAAGAGGATGATTCTCGGATAAGATGTGCTGAAGTCGATGCTGAAGAGGTATAGGTTGCACGTCAGAAAGGAACTTGCTACGAAGGTCAGATGCTAACGCAATCGCACAAATATGAACACGGTGAGAGGAAACTGGATTAGCAAAATGGCAGTCGGGGAACCCCCGCGACAATAAGAATCCGGTGAGATTTGTATGCCAAGACAATCGAGCCAGACACCTCCAGAGACTACTCTTCCTACAAGATGAAAACCACCGGCCAAGGACGGGTTTGACATCCGAGTGGCGCAGAGCATCCTCCGCCAACATTACTGCCAGCCAGAGAGGAAGCCCCGGCAAAGAGATGGCAAGAATCTGAGCAGGAAATGGCCCAGAATCGTCACAGCAGGAGGAAGGTAGAGGGCACTCGACACCCGTGTGAGCCGCCGTTTGCCTCCATCGGACCGTTTCGTTGGCAGGACACTCCACATTGGAGGGAACCCAACGAAATCAATGGTTGTAGTGCTGCCTGGTACAAGCAAGGACTTGTTGATTGGCAATGACAACGGGTTTACGGTTACCGTCAAGCAATGATGGAGAGCCTCCGAGAATCCGAGAAATCGTATAATTACCACGGCCGACGTACTGAATCCCTGTTCACCGCAAGACTGCTAATTTAGTTCAGCTGAGAAAAAGACAAATAGGGTGGAAGGTATGGGATAACAGTGTTCGGAAACACAGCTGAAGCCCCACCCCTTCCTCCGCTTAAACACGGTGTGAAACCGCTATATTGAGTGCTATGGTCCGCGTGAGATTACATAAGGAATCCCCAACAGCCGTGTGCTCCGATTTAATTCAAAGACGGATCCCCTGCAAGAGAGCAGGGCGAGAGACCACTGGGAACGTAGAGGTAATCAGAATTTGCATGAACCGCTGCTGAGGGAAGTCGAGAAAGCGAAGATGAATAACACCAGCAAGATGGCAATAAGTAAGGGTGGACGACACGTCTCTATGATGTCAAGCCGACGATGTAGAAACCTGAAGCAAGAACATGCGAGCACAGAGCTGCTCCCATCCGAGAATAGGGTGCATCACCTCCGCCTCCACCCAGCTTTTCCTCGAGAGGAAACGGAATGCACCCGTGCAGATCCAGACACTCATCTGAATGGGGTCAAGAAGCGAGTAGGACGGAAGTGTCTGCCTAAATGGCACAACCATATGTCCATGTAGCCCGACGCGAGCATGATTATAGTGGTGGAGCAATGGTTTTCTGTCAGCACCCAAGTTTTGGAGGTGAGGGCCGTAAGAGATCAAGAAAGAGCGGCAATTTAGCTTGAAGGAGAGTAATATGAGGAAGGTACTAAGTGCGTCAATGCGAGCAACAAGTATCGGAACCGCACCCGGCTCAACGTAGGGGAGTCCATAGAAGTCTTTGAAGCAATTGTAGGCGACCCTCTACGACGAATTTATTCCGGAAAGCAGGCCTATTTTCGCGTGGAAAAATGTAAAGGGCCTCGGCGAGAGCACCAAGAGGAAACCCTATCGGATGCAATCGAATTGACGTTCACATACAAGGAAGTTTAGTCACAGAGATTGGTACAGGCATTGTCAACATAGATGGAGCAACGCACTGACGGGGTGGAATCGACACACCATTGAAACATAGCGAAAAGCACACTCGTAATGTCTGCCCGCGGCACCCTTCGTCAGGGACATAAACAGCTCGACAGCGTGGGACCAAACAACGGACCGCTTGAAACGAACGTCCGACATCAAACAACTGAAGAATAGGGATTGCCCCTAAGTCCAAAGTGAGTGGAGACTCGCAAACCGCACAACCATCATAGTGCTATCATACGCCTTTTCGAGGTCAAAGAAGACGGCAGGGTCATTTTGTTGGAAGCAAAAGACTCAGGAATTCTGACCAACCGAAGAGAGATCTGATTCGAGGAATGGATAACGAAAATCCAATTGGTAGTCGGAATGCATGGAGTTGCTCACGTGGGGAACAAGGAGGGAACCACCAATTCTCCATGAGCTTACATGTATTGCAGGTTCAATGAAATAGGGCGATGGTTATTGAAAGAAGTCGGATCCTTCCAGGTTTGGGAATGGGTGAAATATATGCAGTAGACCACGGGAGGGAAGACCCCCTCCAGACATATTCTATTGTATAAGCCGAGAAGTGAAGGCTGGAATGGATTTGGTCATGTCCGAAGCATCGAAAGGAGATCGACAGGGCCAGGCGCTCATCCCCGGCAAAGCTTGAGTGCGTCTAGGAACTCGGCCTGGTGAATAGCCGGTTGTATGGAAGTCGTTCCAGGCGATACAGAAAAATCAGGAAACTAAACCCGCAAGCGTCAGAACGAAAAGGTTAAGGATAACGGGAGCCCTGGAGCAGGACGCGAAGTGGTAACCCATACTGTCAGCACACAACTCCGGGAGCAAGATGACATCAGAAGTTTTGCGGGATAAAGCGAGGAATAGGCGATCAGCATGGTGTTTTCGGGAAATTTTTGCCTTTTTATGGACTGAAGATCGGCGGAAGAATTAACGGTGATCAAGTTGCGAAATACTGTTCCGCGTAGGCATTAATATGCTGAGAACGGGCCGCGAATGCCTAAAAACAGAATCAAGTTTGAAGGTTGTGGGAGTCTGTTTTAACCTTATATAACTTAGCTTTTTCCAGATAGCCGAGCACCTTCTGGTTCACCAGGGGTTGTTGATTTTTACGGGTCCAGATGAAGCTGGTATATGCTCCGGTTGCCTAGCTGAAGGATAACGTCTGAAAGTAATGAAGGCATCCGCCGGCGACGGAACACGTTATCGCAGGAAAATGGAAAATAAGTGGCCTGAGAAAGGAAACAGTCTGCTGTCATCATAGCGCCAGCAGAATAAAGGTGTAGGCTGCGGACTGGGCGAAGATGTAACTACTGATAGGGTAGTGGTCACTTACCAGAGAAAGACGAGCTTTCACCCAAAACGATCTAGCCGAATGAACACAACGAGACGTCAACACAGGAAAAGTGCCTGTATCAAAAACGTTCAAGTGGAAGCCGTGTGAGACATCTCCAATGAAAATCCTGGCACAATACACAACACCAACCGCATTGGGGGCGTAAAGAGTTCACCCCAAAAGAGGATGCTTGCGAGGGTTAAAAGCACGAGTAACCATACTGCTGTGGGAGACACGTGAAAAAATGACGAGGTCCTCTTGGTATTTTTACAGCTGGCGCCAGGTACAGCCGGCACACGTAAGGGCGCGTCAAGATGGATACGACCGCCCGTTGTTAGCAGCGAGTAGAGAGTGGAATGGGAGTAAAAGGGACAGACTCGTTAGAAGCAGGATGCTGCCGCACCGTCCGTGTGCTGTTCCACGATTCAGGCGAAATAAGGGGCCTACTGTACCGGGAAGGTGTAGAAAGGTTCACGCCCGAAAGTTGCAACTTTCCTGTAAGACAACAGCAGGGCTGATGATTACAAGTAAGCTCGTTCAGCTCTTCGTAATAGGAAAAGTAATACCGCGGCATGTTCCATTGGATGAAAACGTGCCATAAAGCGGTAATTAATCAATTGGTCAAGACGATCCGTGACAAGTGCAGCGATGTTTTGGGAATGTGGATCGTCCTCCTCAGAGGTTAAAGCGGATGTCCGGTGATCGTCGACGACCCCACGGACAGGAACCTCAACCCCGGAGGGAGAGGAAGTATCACGCAGCCAGAATAATGTGGACCCCCTGTTACAGAGGTGTTGCTGTCACAACAGGAGAGGGCTCGCCAAAGAGCCGCGTCAAATCACCTCACATTCGAACATCCTCCCTCAGACGCACCCCTGCAGACTTCTTAGCAAGCCGGGAATGGGGACGCGTCTTGCAGGAGCGCCCTAACAAAGCTGGGAAGATGAAGAGGATGACAAAGTAGGAAACGGTGTCGGCGGAGTGAGAGAACAACTCGATACAAGGTAGGCGTAGTATTAAATACGGAAGCGGTCCACGCTGCAGAGATAGAGCCAGAAGGCTCCGTCGACGGGCCGAAGTCAAAGGGGGTGGGGAAGAGCAGGAAAGGAAGACTCTCCATCCTCTGCACACCGCAGCAACCAACATAATCACAGCATCGAAGCGGAGCCACGTCTACCCGAAGGAAGACGCGAGCCGGGCGAGTGTCATTTCGAACCGGTCCTCGGACCTCTCGGGTGGGCAACAGTGTCAGTCAGTGACACCGCCACGAAGAAGAGTAGTTCGAGAGTCATGTGATCCGAAAAGTTTCAGAATCGCTTGAATAGGGCAGAAGCAAGGGGGCTTAGCGGAGTAATTAGTAATTTATAGAACGGCAGAGGGCGGACCTGTCCGAGAACGGCCAACTTGGTAGTCAGCGGCGGCGAGCTCGTTTAGCTGCAGGACAGAGACATGATGGTCCCCAGTACAAACGGGCTCTTTGCTTCAAGAGTCCGCGGCCGATAAGCAGCGAGTAGATTCCCTGCGTCCGGGAAAGTCCCTTGTATCGGATCTCGCAAGCGTTTAAGAGGACTTGGTGTTTCCTCCGGCGAAACGAAGCAGGGCGTTTCCGGGAGATCGTACAGTAGGGTGCTCGCGGACGTAGGCACATGGACGATGCCAGCAGACCTAGAAGCGAACTTATCGAAAATCAGAGTATCCCCGTGGGAGCTGCATGGACCTCTACAAGGAGAGGAGCATGAGAGAGGGTCGGTGTGTCGGCGAAAGACCAAGATCCGGCGGATCATGGTAGAAGATTGGGAGGACAATTGTCCAGACTCAGAACCACGAACGGGGATCCGGTACCGGCACGAAGCCGAACGGTCGAATCGTGAAAGCGGAACAAATCGGACCACAACGCAACGGAGGGCGATGAAGCAAACGAAGAGGCAAACGCAGAGTGAGTGGGACGCTGCCGGCAGTCATAGAGATAGAGGATAGATAGCCAGATTCTCCCATCGCCCGCGGGTAGCCCACGACGTCATATTATTGAAGGCACATCTTGTGCCAGGATTTCCTTCTCCCAAGCGAAAAAGGGGCAGTGGACAGAGGAGGCCGGTGGCCCCTTACAGTTAGGACAAATGAGGACTCTGTCACAGTTCCGGGTGGGAAGAGAACTGCACATGTGCGGACGTAGGTAGGAGACCGACAACGTATTTCGGGGTGTACAGTATATGGCATTGGTAACATCTCTCTGGAAGGGCACATAAGTCCGAACCGTGGCATGGTAAAACAAGTTTCTTGATGGAGGGAAACCGCCAGAGAAGGTAGTAAAGACAGGGTCGGCTTTGAGGGTCACCTTACGAGGAGGGACCGATAAACGTCGTGATAGGCACGTGGTGAGTCCTGTAATTTGATTTAGGATTGGTATGAAGGCTCGGTATCTAGAACGTCCGCGCATATATGTACCTTCACGTTGTTACGTGGACATGATCATGGTTTAGAAATGACGGGAAACTTCCCCAGATGGGATAGGGATGCAAGGACGTTGCTCTGGGGTACGCAGGCAGACGAACGCAAGAGGGAACCGTTCATCATTTTCGCGTAGCCTGTGGCTCAGTAGTTTTGAAGCCGATTCCGAAGCATCACTAAGATGAGCTGCTACAAAGTCAGTGGACGAGAGACTTGAATGTATAATAAATAAAGCGGGTAGGAATCAGACCGCGGGACCTGGGGGGGTCGCGAACGTGAAATCGTCGGCGTTGGTGTAGTACTGGCGTTTAGGATGGAGACCCCGTGACGCAGGGCCCTGGAACGGCAACAGTAAAGACGGAGAGTACAAGGTTATTCTGAGAGGCCACACACCCACCTGTTCTATGACGGGCAGTCCCTGAAAACGGGATCCGGAATCGAGGGCGATAGGTGTGGGTGGGAGTTACCAATCCATTGTTCAATCACCAGGAGTCAAAGCACTGCCGTCGCAGCCTGGGAACGCCAGGAGGGACGGGTTGGGACCGCCAATGTGATTGCCGCTTCTGAAAATCTGTAATGCTTTTGATTTCTTCCACATTGAAAATAGCTCGGCAAACAATAGCACGAAAATAATAACACAAATCAATAACACAAATGATGAATAGAAACAGAAATCCCGGCAGCGTAACTGCAGCAACCGCCACCACAGAGAGCTTACATACCCCCGTAGAAACCCCACCCGTAGGGTGGGCCAGGGTGTGCTCTCTGGGAAGCCTCCGGCAACTCCGAGTCAGTCCCAAAGATGAAATAATGCCAGCCGTACACGGATAAGACGCGGAGCCCAAGATTATGCGCCCAAGTGCAGATCATGCTCCTCAAGTAGGCCAAGTTGCGACGTCCACGTATAGGCGTGCCTCGGGAAAGGCAACAAACCGGTTTGGTAACCTGTACGACACCCACGGTAGGAAGAGGGCAAGGATGGGCCCATTGACAACAAATGAGACCAACACCCGGTAGAGCCACAGGAACAGGGAAATGGGGAGACTCGGAAAAGAGAGATCAATGGGATCGTAGGTTAGTTACGTACAGAAACTGAGGAGAAGGGACAGAAACTGAGGAAGGGAAGGGTAGGGGGGAATAGAATGAATAAAAATAAAAATAATATGAAGATATATAAATAAAAGTAATAATATAAAAATAAGAAACAAAACATAATGGAAAAGACCCCAAAAAGGGGGAAAAATCAACGAAAGACACAAAAACGTACAACCATTCGCAGATACCATTCGGAAAGGTATCTGAGCCCCGACCCCGAAAGGTGGTACGTTAGATCGGGGGAATAATAATAATAATAATATATAATAGTAATAATAATAATAATACTTGAAAAATTACAAATATGAAAATTAGAAATTAGAAAAAGATTTCCATTGATCCATTACAATAATTCCCTAACTCCAACCCATTCAAAACTACACTATGCCCACCCGCCTTCCCATTCAAAACTACGCTACGCCCACCCGCCTTCCCATTCAAATCTAAACATGAGGAAATTCTCATGTTTCATAAGAGTCAAGAAGTAGGATAACTTCCAAACCCGTTACCCCAGCCTTAAAAAACCAGGGTACACCCACCCACCCACCACCCTTACGTTAATAGGAGGGGATATTATCATGCTCCATTAGAGGCAAGGAATATGGGGAATAGAATAACTCCCAAACCCGCTCCCCCCACCCAAACTTACCCAAATAGGAGGAGATTCTCATGCTCCACAAGAGGCAGGGAATAGTATAACTTAAAAACCCACCCACCCTTACAAAAATAGGAGGGGAGACTCTAATGCTCCATTAGTGGCAATTAATAGAGTAACTCCCAAACCCGCTCCCCCCACCCCACCCCCACTTACCCAAATAGGAGAGGAGATTCTCATGCTCCATAAGAGGAAGGGAATAGATGTATTTCTCATTTTCGAAGGAGAGTTTGTGGTGAGGAGAAAAAAGCTTCACGGCCACATCTTCATCACTTAATAAAGCACGATATACAGTTCCATAACGTCCTTGGCCTATAATAATAATAATAATAATAATAATAATAATAATAATAATAATAATAATAATAATAATAATAATAATAATAATGGGGAAAAGAAAAACATTAAAAAAAAATTTAAAATAGACATAATATTAAGACATATCCAAATCAATACTCGAGAAGACTGAACCACTGGTTGCACTTTTATTTTATGCCGTTTCTTAACAAAGTAAACTAAAATCGACTTATTAAAATTTTTAAAACAATAAATATGTATATTGCGTAAGACAATTTGTAAGAGAAAGAAGTCACAACCAATAGTGGTCAGGTGAAGTAAAATACAGGATTTTCCTCCCAAAATTTATAAAGTGTTAATGAAAGCGACATAAATATTAATACTATTCTCAAATTTATTTTTGAAAGATGACACGGTCTTACTAATCTAATGTTTTTTTTTGAGAGATTAATCTTCAAATCTCTTTATTATATATACTTTTCTTAGATCATATTGTCTCTTTATTTAAAACTTCTTTAAGTTTCTAAGAGACTAAGTTTTGGGAAGGTATTCAAATTTCTTTCGCTACCTCCAGTTTAAGTTACATGTAAGATAGTTCATAGTAGTTCAGTATTTATAAATTGTATACTAGATAACTTTTTGAGCCAGATGGTCCATGAACCCACAAGACACGATGCAATATTAGACTTAATATTAACTAACAATGAAAGTATGGTTGATGAGGAGAGGAGAATTTAGGACTTAGTGACCATAAATATAATTAGATTTAATATGAATGTGATATCTGGGCCCAAATTGCAAGTTAATAAGGAAAGGATCTTAGATTTCCGAAATGGTGATTTTACCAAATTACGAGACATGCTTAGTAAAACTGACTGGGATAAAGAGTTTAAAGACCAAAACTGTTTTATCATGTGGGAACATTTTAAGCAAATTTTAATGAATATTCAGCAGTAATGTTTCTAAGATAAACCCATGTGGGTGGCGAAGAGAAAAACCTGTTTGGTGGAATAAGATAAGAGATAAAATCAATGAAAAAGCGTAGATGTTTTAAAATATTCAAGGGGAGTAATAGGGAAGATGATTTAGAGTGTGGTTAGCATATACTTAAGAAACGAACTTAACCAGTCAATTAAGAAAGGCAAAGAGAGAGGCAGAAATAATTTAGCAAGAATATTACGAAGACCTGCAGAATTTTCAAGCTGTATACATTTAACCCTAATATCAGGTTCTTTGTCCAATTAAAATAGAAAATCCTCCGATTATTTCATCGAAGGATTTTTTTATATTTTTCAATTGCTTATTTTGCTTCAGTGTTTACAGAGAAAAAGATAATAGTTTGGAGATAATAGTTCTTGTAGCATGTAACAAATAGACTTACAGAATTTGGAATTGAGACGTAAAAGATATTAAACGATTATTTAGACCATATTCATCAACCCAAGCTACAGGTTTTGATGGTATATATGGGTAGAATTCTGGACAACGAGGTAGTATCAGCATTGCAAAGCACTGTATTTGATTTTAATCGATCTATAACATTTGTGAGGGTACCAGAGGACTGGAAACAGCATATGTTGTGCTTATTTATAAGAAAGGTAGTAAGGAAGATATTGGGAAATTATAGGCCAGTTAGGTTAACATCTCTGGTTGTTAAAAGGTTCTGGGCAAAAGTTACTGAAAGTCATATAGAGAAATATTTGAAGATAACAAGGTATTGTATGACTTCCAGCACGGTTTCGAAAAGGTAGGTCATTTCAGACAAAACCCTTTTTAGAATTTATGGGAATACATTACTGACTGCATGACCGAGGAGATCCAGTTGATATGATATATTTAGATTTAGTAAGGCTTTTGATAAGGTTCCCCACGTAAGGCTGATGAAAAAGTATTGCAAGTGTGGTATACGGTGGAGTGGTACATTGGTTGGATTAAAGAGTGGTTGCGGAATAAAAAACAGTGTACAACTAAATGGCAATAAATCATCATGGCAAATAGTGAAGAGTGGTGTCCCAACAGGGTTCAGTCTGGGGCCACTATTGTGCCTCATATAATATAAATGATTTTAGACCAGGGACTTAAATGCGAGGTTTCTAAGTTCTGCAGATATACTAGAAGTGGCCACCTCAGTTAGGAATAGTGATGGATGCATAAAGATTTCAAAATGATCTTGATAAACTTCTTGGGTGGGCAAATGGAAAAGTTGAACTTAATAGTAAAAAGTGTAAGTTCTTCACCTAGTTACTCAAATAAAAGTTTAACTACGATATGAATGGGGATTGGCTTAGTCTGCGAAACTAAGAAAAAGATTTAGTTGTAATTATAAGCAGTAATTTGAAAGTAGCAATCAGTTGTTTGGAAGCTAGAAGAATAAAGCTAATAAGATGTGGGCATAATAAATCGCAATGTTGTTTACAAGAGCAGGAAGTAATAAGTAAACTATATAATAGTTGTTAGGCCAGTATAGAGTATTGTGCACAAGTTTGGGTCCCTTATTTTAAAGAAAGACTTAGATATGCTAGAGAGAATGCAAAGTAGAGCAACAAGGATTATTTTTTGAGCGTAAGAGCTGCTAATGAGGAGAGGTGAAGGAGTTAAGAACGTTTTCTGTCAGAAAGCGATTTAATCAGAGGGGACATGATACAAGTCTACAAAATATTTACATCTATTGATAATTCAGAGACCAATAAATTTTTCATAGTAGAACATGGACAGATGACCAGGGGGCATAATTAGAAAATTAAGAAGAAAGCATGCCATCTTCGATATATGAAAGCATGCATTCAGTAGGGTTGTTAAAATTTTGGAATGGTCTGCCAGAGGAGGGTTGTTGAGGTGACGCGACTTGCAAGCATATAAATAGGTAATAGCTTCGTCACATTAACTGGGTTAAGTTCTTCTAGGAATTTAACGAAGCAAATTGGCGAGGTTTTTAGGTTTTTACAAGTACGTTACTAGGTTAGATGCATGTGTGACCATAACTTAGTTATTAATGCATGGTGATGGTTTGGGTAACAATATATATATCTTATATATATATATATATATATATATATATATATATATATATATATATATATATATATATATATATATATATATATATATATATATATATATATATATTTATAATATATCGATTATTTTTGACTAAACCAAATTGGTGATTTGTAGTTTACAACAATTTGACAAGCCCTAGGGTGCGATGCGATCTGCAGGAGCATTTTGGGTTGAGGGGTTGACTGGGACGAGTTCGATAGGCCCATGTAGCTTTTACTGATCACATGCGAATTTTCAAGTCTCTAGGATGTATCTAGAGCAGCGGTTCCCAACCTGTGGTACGCGTACCCCTGGGGGTACTCCTCAAACCGGTTGGAGGTACGTGAAAATAGTATTGGTAATGGCGGAAAACACCAACTGAAATTATTAATAGCCACGTTTGAAGACTTTGTATATCAAGATGAATATTTATTATGAACTTTCATCATATAGTAAGTTAATGTGGTTACAAATTATTTTAAAGCTGTTTTTATTTGTTTTGATATTAGGGTGCTATTATAACAAAATGAAATAAATTGTAGAATGTAAAATCAAAAATAAAAGCCTATGAAAGTCATTAATTTGAGTCTTTTGATTATTTATCTAACCCTAAGAACATTACTATCCAACAAAAACAAACGTTATTTTTTTGCGTGAAGGGACGGGTAGGGAGAGTTATGAGCAAAGGGGGTACTAATACATGAAAAGCCTAATCAAGGGGTACGGGGAAGTAAAAAGGTTGGGAAGCGCTGATCTAGAGAACGGAAATATATGTAAAGGTTCCACTTCACTTGTTAAGACTTTAAGTGTATGAAAAAAAAGTTTCATCACTCTTCTTATAAATACCAAGTCAATTCTCATACTGCCTTTCTGAGCTCTTCAGCCAAACAATCAAAATTTATCTTCAGAACAAAGATTTTTTTAATTCTTCTTTTTTTTATTTCTTAATTAAATACGTGCACTTATCAGTAGATTACGACGGACACTATTCTTCCGAACTTTCTGATCGCCTGCCTCCTCCTCCTCCTCCTCCCATGAAGAGAGATAGACTCGATTGCCTCCTCCTCCTCCCATGAAGAGAGATAGACTCGATTGCCTCCTCCGCCTCCTCCTCCCATGAAGAGAGATAGACTCGATTGCCTCCTCCTCCTCCTCCTCCCATGAAGAGAGATAGACTCGCCCTGACCCAAGACTTAACCGCTGTGCTCATTCTACTGATAAGATCTGAAACACTCCCATCTTTTATTTTTCCACTTCCAAAAGCCGTGTATTGGTTCATGCAGGACCCTAACTAACCGGATTTGGAAATGACTCCTCAACTCTAGTGGATATCATGTAGGCCTTTGGGTTTTCTCACCCAGGATGTAAAAAAAAAATGGAACTCTACTTCTTCGCATTTATAAACAATGTTGGTAAAGGAAGGAGCATTGTAAAACAACAAATAATGCACTGGTTAAGTATAAAAATAAATAAAGAACTTACCAAGCATGTCAAGGAACTTGAGGTTAGCCAAATCAATGCATGGGGAAGTCGGGGATCGATGCAATCCCAGGGACGAGTTTGATAGGGACTTCTTCCTCCTGCGGGATCTGTAACAGGCGACAGAAGCGCAGGCGAGCATCACAAACATAAGGCAAGGAGATATCACATAAAGGAGCGTCTTCGATACAGGATCCAGTGGACTCTCCTCCACAGTCAAATCTTCCAAAATAAATAATAATAATAATAATAATAATAATAATAATAATAATAATAATAATAATAATTATAATAATAATCTAAAAGAGAGTATTATGAACTAATAAGTAATCAATAATTAAGTAATAATAATAATAATAATAATAATAATAATAATAATAATAATAATAATAATAATAGTAAAAAATCTGAAAATGATTACTCAGTTGCAAGAAAAATGTTTCAATATTGTACAAAAGAAAAAATAAATACAAAAGTATTATAACATTATTAATTCATGATCATCAATCGTCAGCTACCCCTTGTTTCCCCCAGAACTAGGAGGGAGGGGGGGGGTGAGCTAACATGTACAGGAAACAATATAGCTAAAAATAAACCCATGAAATGAGTCGAAAAAAAAAACCCTCCCACAACCTTCCCTTATATCCTTTAAGTGTGCGATCGTCACGGCCGAAATCGGCCCTGAAACTTCACACACACAGTGACAGTCATCCCCTGTGGTATCTCATCACCGTCAGGGTTTATCTTCTGGGCCAGCCCCACAATCCTACAATCATACCTGCCCTTACAAGACCACGCTATTTACTCCTATTATGAACCAATCTTCTCGCTCCTGCTAAATTCACATTCTTTTCCTTTAGACAATCTCTAACTGACCCTATCAACTGTTTCGTTAGTCACCCCATAGGTAGATTACCAACACTCTCACCTCTATACGCCAGCTTAACCAACCAACTTTCATCCATCCTTTCCATATTACCAAACTATCTTAATAATTCATTTCTCTATTTGAGGTGAGTGTTGTGGTTTTTGGTTTATTTGGCCAGGGTTTTGGCTTCTTGGCACATTTTAAACAATTATACAAGGGTAAATAGCTTACTAGCTTTTGTCCCTGATTTCCTCACACCCAGTCCTAGCACTTCTTTTTTCCACCTTCTTACCGCTCCCCCTCCTAACCCTTCTCTTGCCCGCCTGCATAAGATTCACCTTCTTTCCACCCTCGCTTCGCTTCAATTACCACACAGTGGTCCCCACTCCCTGCCGCACCTCGTGCCTCCCGCATTAAGTCCATTGCACCTCACCAGGATTAAAATTGCCCTGCAATTCGTAGACCTCATAATATCTAAACTTACTACTCTGACTCATGCCGATTCCTTTCATCAAATAAATATAGTAAATATAGATTCAAGATACTTGTTAAGTTCCCTACAATCCAACATGATTTCACCTTGAGGACTATCAGCATAAATACTTCAGATTCCATTCAGAAGCCTCCCACCGACAACTCATATCAAAACACCTGCCACAGAGTTCTATTTCGTCTCAGTCCCCAAAAAAGAGACTGGATGCTTAGTGATAAACGCCGTCAGTGTTGATCAAGTATAGTGGAGTCACAGTTCGAATCGCTGATAAGCAGTAAAATCTTCTGTGACTCGTCTTACGCCTGAGCAAGTTCATGAAATTCAAATACAGTTTGCTGTTGCTCTTCTCTCATTTTCTCACTCATTTGTTGCAACGTAAAAATTTGATCAACATATCCTTTACCACTTCTAAACACACCTTGTTCTTCAACAATCAGCTCCTCAGTCACTCGATGCACTCTTTCAACCAAAATTAAAGCATATATATTTCCCCCTAAAGTTTATACTTTCCTTTATCAGTGCTCTCCTCCAGTCCTTCGAAAGTACATCCTCCACGAACGTCTAGTTAGACAACTCAGTCAGTCAATCACGATCCCACATTCTTCTTGATATTTCACTAATCTTTGTCCATCTATACCGCTTTTTTTACCATTCTTCAATTTTCCTCAGCGCAAAAAACTCTTCCTTTTTTTTTTTTTTTTTTTTTTTTACAAGTTGTCCCGCACTCACGTGGCAGAGCCTATTAAGGAAGGGGTTGTTTTTCACGCCTCATAAGTCACACTAAGCAAATTACGCCAGATAGCACAGACGCAGGCCTTTGAAGTGGGGGAGATTAAGATCAGCAGGACAACACAGAAAGATGGAAAAAGAGAATTCCTAGGAATAGTGTTGGCAGAAAAGAAGGAAGCCCCGCAGCGAACTACCTGGAGTTACTTACATCAACACAAAACTCATGTGCAGACCTGCACCCTAGTGCTACAGGCGCGTAAAGGTGAAATAGCAGGTGATAACTCCCTGAGCACCATGCCGCTGCGGTACTATAAAAAGAGATAGAGCACCAACCATCGCCCGCATGATAAGTAGGGTCAAGTGAACTGGCAAGTACAGAACAGTTTATAAGCCTTTTTGGCCTTTGAGTCGACCTATCCAAACCGGGTGATAACCAGAGCCTCACCCAGATATGAGAGCAAAACTCCATACTCAAGCGGATGAGACCCTTGTATTGCTGGATCAACTGGGAAGAGGAAAAAAAAAAATGTTCTGCAGTCTAAACAGAACTCCCCGTTTTTTTAGGCCACCCTAGCAACAGGGTTGTGATGTGAGGTTTCCAATGCATTTTTTTGTTTATAAGGATGTTTATATTTCTAACAGGAGAGACGAGAGAACTGTTCGAAAAGATAGGAAAGTTAGAAGGTGTTCTGAGAGAGAGATTTGTAGAGTTGAGTTTTTGAAGAATTAATTTCACAAGTTCTAGACACCCACGGAATTCTTCCAACAGCGAGAATTAGATAGGAAAAGACTTAAGACGATAGAGGCAATTCTAGAAGTAAAAGAGGAGTAGAATGAAATATGTTGAAGAATGAAGTCGAGTCATGAAATATGAGTGAATAGAGTTAGATGTGCAGGTGAGAGATCATTAATGAAAAGTAGAATAAAGTAGGAGATAAGACGAACCTGAGCAACAAAACTATTGAACAGAAAAGGAGAAGTGCCCCAATCAAACTACCGAATTGAGCGATTTGAAGAAACTCCAAATAGTTAAGCAAGAGAGGAGGGAAACCAAAAGGAGGGGAGCCTTGAGAATGCAGTGACGCGTGCCATACCGGTCAAATGTAGCTTTGGATAATGTCAAGCGCCACCACGCAAGTCTTCCCGTATTCCTAAGGCGAAAACCATATAATAGTAAGATAAAGAAAGTATCTGCCAGTAAAGTCCCTCGAGCGCCGAAAGGCCCGTACTGGCGATACGAAAGAGAGTGGAATGAGATTCAGATGATCTAAGAAATGAGAGTTGGAAAGAGTTTCAAAAGATCGATCGTGCTGTTCTCTGCCATTCAGGCTAGAGACAGTGCGTATTAATCTGGGAGTGGAAAAAATTTCCTGTTCTCCTATCGACTCTCTGCTAATTTTCTATTCTGCTAGAAATTGATGCAGGGAATACTCTTCGACGAGCAAAGCGGGCTTTCATCATAACCGAAAGTGCGCTAAACCTCACTTGGGTTCTCCTGACTAATGAATCTTTCCTGGCCTCTTGCCAAAAAACATCTTCAATAACTTCTGTTAAATCTGCCTTTCCTCCCTTATTCGATCTGATTTCTGTTGCTAATTCCCAACTGAAACGGTCAATCTCTTCCGCCTCCTATTTTCCTCTAAGTCAACCCTGGACGATTCTCTCGGCCATTCCTCCCTCCTCCTCCTTCTTCTCTCTCAGGTGTTCTATGAATTTGCCTGTGATTACTACACCTGATCGGGTGCATGGGCTCAACTGAACTCTACGAACGTTAGGAAGGCGGGTGGCCGGATTGCGCAAAATTCCTCCCGTGTTTTGAGGGACTGTGCTTCCGTGCTATTCCCACCCCTCGTTCAAGCTATATTCTCTTATGTCCATTACTCAACACTTTTCCCCTCAAGAGTTGAAAGCACGCACATGTCCAACCTATTCCGAAAAAAGAGAAGGCCGCTCTGATCCTTCTACTATCGTCCCTATAGCTCTTACTTGTATTCTATCTAAGAAACACCATCTTCTGAACCTCTCTCAAACTTCCTACTTCTTAGGATTCATTGGGAATACCTATATCACTTTCTTTCCGGGACGGCTGGCTTTTCGGGGCCCGCACGTTACCTGGCGATATAATTTCACTAATCTCCTCTATACTATATCGAGTTTTCGCCCTTAGACCCTCGGGCACTTGCGTGGTGCGCTACTGATCATTATACAACTAGCATCATTTGACACGGAGTATAGGACGAGTCACTGGCTACTCCAAGCCCCCCTCCCTTTAGGGCTTTCCTTCCCCTCTTGGGTTCTTCTGTTTTATCTTTCCCTGGGTCTCGCTGCCTGCATGCTGGCGCGCTCTTCTCTTCCTGTCTCGGGTCCTCAGTGGTTCTGTTTCTCCTCTTATCCTAACTTTTCCACTTATTGATTTCTAACACTCTGCAATCTCACTCTAAATCTCATCCGGATGAACTGACTTATTTTCAACTCAATTTCAATTCTAGCTGTTTCTTTTTACATTTAGAATTGATCTCGTCTTTAACTTTACCTATTCTATTTACGCTGATCTGGCATAGAATTTCTGGGGTCGTCTCAACCTTTGTGAAATTCAATTCTTTAAATACTCAACTTCAAAAATCTCTCTCTCTAAGACACTGAACTTTCCTATCTCTTTTCGACTGGTTCTCTCGATCTCTTCCTGTGACATATAAACATCCTTGCTTAAACATAAACAATAAAAATGTCTTGGAAAACCTCACATCACAACGGTGTTGCTAAGGCGGCCTCAAAGAAACTAGGGAGTTCTGTTTAGGCTGCAAGACTTTTTTTCCTCTCTTCACAGTTACTCCAGTTTATAAAAGGGTCTCATCCGCCTGTTGGAGTACTTCTCTTCATATCTGGGGGGCTCAGGTTTCACTCCGGTTTCTGTGATAGGTCGATCAAAGGCAAAAAATGACTTATACTGTCCTGTCTTTCTAGTTCACTTGACTTCCTCTATCTTTGCGGGCGATGTTGGTGTTTATCTCTTTTCTATAGGTACCGTAGCGCAAGTGCTCGAGGGAACTTTGAACTTTCCACTTTAAGACGCCCTCGTAGCGCAAGGGGTGCTGTGTCGGCACATGAGTTTGTGTTGATATCAGCAACTCAAACTAGTTCGCTGCGGTGCCTTCTTCTTTCCTGGCCACCTCTGTTCTGTGGAATTCTCTATCCTCTTCTGTAGTTTCCTTCTCAATTTACATCTCCCTCACTTTAAAGCCGCGATCCTGTGCTCAAATAGCGTAATTGCGAAAGTTGAATTTTTGTTGATTTTAACACCCCCTCCTTGAATAGGGCTTTGCCCGTGAGCGGTGGTGATTAAAAAAAAAAAAAAAAAAAAAAAAAAAAAAAGTAAAAACATAAGGGGGATAGTTGGAAGGATCAAAGCGGCTTCCTTTTTTCGGAAAAGGTTGGACATGTGCGTGCTTCCAACACTGAAGGAAAGTGTTAGTATTGAGACATAGAGAATATAGTTGAACCTACTACCTCTTCCCCAAAATACCTACTTCTTACACCATCAAACCCACTTACATTCACTATTACCTCTTCATCACTGCCAATGTTATTAATTTTTAACAAAAAAGGGATGCTGTGGTGACTAATAATAATAATAATAAATTTTTTTTTTCTGAGTCAAAGTACAGGACCCACCACGGCTCACAAAGAAGAGGCCACACCGAGTTGAAAAAATCATCATGGGTGGGTCCTGGCATGTACTTTTTAGCGGGATGCTTGTTTGAAGTTAGTGGGCAAACCATAGGTTGAGTCAAACGACTTGATTGAAGTTGAATTTGTATTTAGAAGAAAAAATAAGGACCCCAGTAACCATGGCATAAAGAGGTAATTCACATGCTTTAATAAGCTTTAGATAATCATAAATTAATAAAATAATAAAAGTCATAAGGAGCTTGTCAAACGGTTTCAGTCGTGTGAAAAATGGCGCTTGAATGAGATGAGGACGCGTTTTTGAGAATATTGCCGGATTTGCCATAGTGAGAAAGAGTTCGTTTAAAAAACTACGCTTTTGCATTTGCACGCGCTATTGTGGGTCAAAGGACCTGACCTCATCACCACAGATAATCCCCTCAGTGCTGAAAAGGGCACGAAACTATTCCAAATAGCGCGTCGGCCATCGAATGTGCCTACCCTGCTCAATATCGAGCGGTTGTGTGGAGTTGGACAGGATTCACCAGATTGTTGACGCCGGATGTATCTGGTTAGTGCCTGAACGTATGCTTGTTGTGTAGGAGTAGCTCCGAGGTGGAGCTGGAGGTGAAGAATCCCGAGCCGGAGTGGAGGGAGGCAAGGGTGACGACTCTTGTTCAGGTTTATCTCATGCTGTGGTTATTGGTGCTGTGCTGCGGGAAGAAGGAGGGGAGGAGGAAAAGGAAGAGGACAGGAAAAAGGAGAAGGAGGAGGAAGAGATGCAGGAGGAGAGATAGGAAAGTTAAAAGAACGAGTTGAGGGGAGAAAATGAAACAAAAGGTAATGCGTCAGGGTCGAGAACAGAAAGAGGATTCGCCTCGATAGTAAAGCAGGCTTTAAGGCGGTCGAATCGACAACGACTTCTGCTGCAGTGTGGGAAACGTTGGATGAGTGAAGAATTTCTTTCCTTCCATAGTATCACAGGAAAAGGTCCGTCGTACTTAGGTTGGAGAGCGGTGGGCGGTGGATCATTGAACGAGACATAGAGTGCAGAAGAACAGGTTTAGGGATATAGGACTGCACCTTGTGTGGACGAGAAGGAGTTGTTCTCACCGACCGACAGCACAGCGCCTCAAGCGGGTAAGATAAGAAAGCGGGTCGGCTGTAGAAGGAGGAGAGGACTGTGAGAAGAAGTCACCTTTTGTCAACAAGAGAAAGAGGAGAACCATACACTAAAATGAGCAGCCGGAACAGTGCAGATCCTTTAACAGCCGAATCGAATGCCAGCATTAACGTAAAAGGGGAGAGGCGTTCAGTCCAATTCTTGCCCGGATTGGGCTGAGCTTAGCAGAGAAAGCCCTTTTGGCTGACGGTGGAAAGTTTCACAATCGCCGTTCGCTTTGGTTAAAAGCCAAGTCGTGTGAAATCTTCTCTGACCAGGAAGATTACATCGAAATTCTCTCCATAAGAAGGATTCAAAAGGTCTACCTTGGTCCGTTGTGGCTAGAAAAGCGGCCGCACACAAAAGCGCGAATCATTTTCTGCAATGAGCTACAGAAAGTTTAGCTAGGATTCCGCGTTGGCTGACAGAGAGAGGGATAGCATTCGTCCAACGTGTGATAACCGATCTGATACCGTTAAGAATGCTATTTCTTCCGCGGAGGGAGGCAGGCGGTCACATATCGATGTCGATCTGGAACCACGTTCAATAGTCGAGCACCATGGGGTAAGAAGGTGCCTAGCGGGAACTTGGTGTGACGGTGGATCTTGGAACGCCGGCAGGGAAGACAAGTGCGACATGCAAGTTGCCTACATCGCATTCAGATCAGTCCAACAAATCGGGCAGCACCATTTGCCAGTGTTAAGCCTCAATGCCGGTCGGAAAGCGGGTGAAGAGTTGAGGAAGACAGGCCTTAACGAACGATTCAGGTACGAAAGGACGAGGAGTACCTTGAGAAACATCACACCAGAAGTCTCTTCTCTATTCCAGGGAGTTGGAGCCACTCCATGCTTTTGCAGAGAAGGTTTTGTGGAGTGCAGGATCCTCATATCGTGGCAACGTTGTCCATAAGCGTTGTAAGTTCGATGTGGGGTAAGACTGAAATCGCGTCGATTTCAATGCGGAGAGAGCGTCAGCAATGAAGTTGTCGACACCTGAAATATGTTTGACATCAGGGGTGAACTGTGAGACATACTTAAGGTGACGAGCTTCTCGAGGAACTGCCAACTTGTAATAAGGTTGCAACTAAAGGTTAAGTGGTTTGTAAATTGTATATGTGGAACTCACGACCCTCCAGAAAGCAGCAGAAATGACGAACGGCGAAATACATCGCAAGTAACTCCATTCCGAAAGCACTGTAGCGAGTCTCAGGAGCGTTGCAACTCTGCGTAGAAGGAAATAGGCGAGAGGAGACCCCACTCCGTTCAGGTGCTGCTGAAGACACCTCCGACAGCAAAATCGGAGGAATCTACCTGAACTCTGGTCGGGGCTGATCCTGGGGGTGAACTAAGAGTGTGGCAGAGGCGAGTGCTTCTTGGAAGCTTCAAAAGCAGCGGAGCTTCGTCCAGACAAGTCCACTTTTGTAGAACTGACTCGGTGCTTGGGGCGGATGAGAGCGGTGAGTGGGTCGAAGAATATCAGCGCCCGATTTTTTGGGGGAAAAAAAAAAATAAACGAAAGCGATGATAGAAGTTAAGCATTGCCGAGGTAATGACGAAGCTGCTTCCTGAGAGACAGGCCTAGGAATGAGCGATGGCCTCTGACGCGCTCTGCAAGAGGCAGCAAATGCCATCCGCTAAAACAGTGTGTCCTAGAAAAGTAAAGAAGGGACATCAAAAACACACTTTGCCGGGTTATGACGCATGCCACAGCTTCGTCCAACCTGGAAAAACGGCAACGTAGATGTTGCTCATGGCTCGGCAGGAGAAGAGGATAGCTTACTGAGGAGGTCAATCCAGAAAGCAAAGGCGAAAGAGGAGACCCCTAAGAACATCATCAATCGAACCTCTCGGAAAGTTTGCGCGCATTCCTTTTGTATTCTTCTTTTTTTTTTTTTTTTTTGTGTTATTAAGGCAGTGGCGAAGTTTACTCCGAGAGGCGAAAGAAGGTGTAAATGATGGCGCGTCTTTCGTGGGGTATGCTCCTCCTACTGCGACTGGGATCTGGTGGTACGCCCTGACAAGATCCAAATGTGAAAAGATGGTCTTACCGGCCAGATTTGAGGTGAAAGACTGGATGTGCGGGACCGGGTAACGATCTGGTATTGTGCAAGCGTTCAGAGCCCTAAATCTCCCACAGGCCTCCAATCAGAAGCACCCCCCCTTTAGCACCATGTGGACGGGGGAAGATAAATGAACTCTTGGAAGGCGACGCTATATCCAAGTTGTACGCTGTGCTCAAACCCCGCCTTGGCTGCCTTGAGCTGTCAGGAGGCAGACGCCGAGCACGCGAAGGTGGGAGAGCACCGTAGTCTCTATATTGTGCGCCGCACGAATTGTTTGAACAGAGAGAGGAGTGAAGAACGGGGTTCAACAGCGGCCGGAAATAATTCCTTCTGCAGGATGGTGAAGAGGGGGAGGTCCATCAGACGGAGCCAAACCGCAAGAAGATGCATTTTAAGAGCAGAAGAACCACTGACGGTACCTGCAGAAGACATGAGACGTACAACCGTCAACTAATCTCCTGTGTTTATTAGGTCGACCATAAGGTCGAAATGAAACAGGAAATCAGCTCCCAAAATGGGTCTGGGTCACGTCAGCGACCACAAATACCCAATGGAATTGACGGCGGAGAGAGAGTCCTAAGGTGCACAAACGCTCACTCATAGACAGGGATGGTACTACCATTTGATGCAGGATTTGTAGCCCGGTCAGGATAGAG
>JABUQX010034555.1:65000-67318 GCA_015478945.1 Trachelipus rathkii | reverse complement strand
TTACCTCTTTGTTCGCATTGTGACAATAGGCATTTAAATAATGGATTACAAAGCTCATAACTAGGAGCATAAGTATTAATATATAATTAAAAATAATCTAACTATTAATTCATTGATGTAATGATACGCCAATAAATGTATAATCTTCAATTAGTTAATATATAGTAATCCTATATATATATCTCTTAGATACATATATAAACTCTAATTCTAAATTTGGCTAGCAATACTTACGTTGACGAGAAATCTCTAAATCATTTATCTGTAGAATATAAAAATATAATATATATAATGCCTTTTAAAAAAGAATATTTCTCTTCATAAACAAAACTCTTTTGTAATATAATATTTAATATAAGCACTAAGTCATACTTATTAATAGAAATTATATAACATATTATATATATACGTAATAAATAATTTACACAGGTATAATTATTAATAATATTCACTTTTTTATTAATATAAATCAGATCACTGCGCACTTGTATAAACAGCACGCACTTGTAACACTGCTACTCATCACCGAAGTCCAAGCTCTACTCCCGACACTTTGCTTTCCATTTTCTCAGGAAGCAATATTTCCAACATCGTTACTACATTTAATGTAGAATCATTATAACATCTATGCTATCGTAATTAATTAAAGGTCTTTTTAAAATATTACTGAAGCAATAACTTCTGTGAAGAGTGTGTTCGTTCAACATCTCTATAAAAATAATGATTTTTCATACACTAGACCAATATAATCGGTTACACCATATACTCATAGACATCTAGTGTGTGCGGATCACATTATCTAGTAGCTTTAAAATTAGTTATATTTATACATAATAAGTATATGATAATTCGGTATATCCCAATATAACTATTTTCTCCAGTTAATTACTGGTGGATCTTGGTAAGCTTAGTACTTCCCTCTCACCTATATATATATTTTATATATATATATATTATATATATTAGTAAATTTATTTCATGTATTTTTAGAAAATTAGATAAAGAAAGATTTGTATCTAATTTTTTATGTATTAATATTATAATTTTTAACATATAAGATATTAAAAAAGTTAAACAATAGAGAAATATTTAATAAAAAGAAACGAAATTAGAAAAATAAGAATAAGAAAATAAGAAAAATGAAATATATTATGTACATAATAAAAAAATAAAAAGGAATGATAAAGATATCAACAAAGAAGATCTTTCCCAACAATGAAACAAACTGAACTTGATTACATCTACTTAATAAGGTAATATTATTTTACATTTAAACATTTTATATTCAAATTTTCTTGTTTATTAAAAGAAAAAACAAAATGCCAAAAGAGGAAGAAAAAGCAAAAGAGATTTTATCAATAACAATGGATAAATTGACTAACATGATAAAGGATCTAGTAGAGAGTAAAGAAAAAAGAGAAATAACAGAAGAAAGAAAAATGAATTTGACAATACCTAAATTTAGTGGAAAAAGAGAAGAATCTTTTGAAGAATATTTATTCAAGTTAAAAGTATGGAGAAGAAGTATCTCAGGAAAAAGAAAAAAACAAAAATAGCACAAATAATAGGAGGTTTAGCAAGTGAACCACTAGAAGTAATTATGTCTTTAAAGGAAGAAGAATTATGGACGGAAGATGGAGTAGAAAAAATTATAAACACACTAAAAGAATGATACTGTAGAAATAAAGAACAAGAAAGTTATCTTAAAGTACAAACCCTACTGAATTTGCAACAAAAGAAAGGAAAATACTTTAGAGAATATGTATCAAGATATGATAAGGCAAAAAGAGATTGTGAAAAACTTGATGATATTAAAATAAGTGACAAAGTACATTCATACAAATTGATCAGTAACTCAAATATGAAGGACATGGAAAGAAAGTTAATTATAAATAAGATTGAAGGAATTAAAACAAGTATTTTCATAACAACTAAAGAATCAACAGGAAATAATAAGATTACAAGATAACTCTGAAGTGATTAGGACACTAAAAAAGAAAATTGGAAATAATCAAGAAATTAGGAAGACTGATATATTATTAAAGGAATACTATGAATGCTACTGGAGGGAAGGAACATTTAACTTAAATAAATGTAATATTTGCAAACGTAATAACCATAAAACTGAAGATTATTGGAATGAAAAATATAATAATGTGTGTTGAAATTGTAAAAAAGGACATCTAATGAAGAATTGTAAAAAAAATAAGCAGATGGAGGAAAAAATTAATAAATCTGTATATTTTATACAAAGAAATAATGAAAAACTATATCAAGAAAAAATGACATCCATTATCAATACAGAAAAAGAAGAAAGA
>JABUQX010034555.1:15000-60000 GCA_015478945.1 Trachelipus rathkii | reverse complement strand
TTTTTGAACACACTTTATTTCTTACACCACTTCCACTATCATTTACATACTTTTTGATCCATTCAGAACTTTACCAACCATACACCAATATATTACTAACACCTGCCATAGAGCTTTCCCTATTAATCTATCATACCGCCTGTTGGCAACATCCATAACACACGTAAATACAATTTATGTTTCTCCTCATTTTCTCAATCATTTGTTTCAATGCTAAAGATTTGATCCACGACATCCTTTACCACTTCCTAAACGCAACTTGTTCTTTCACCAATCAGTCCTTCAGTCACTTGAATACACTCTTTCGACTAAAAATACCAGCATATATCTTCCCTACAACACTCAATAAACTAATTCCCCTATAATTCCTACAGTTCCCCTTATCTCCCTTACCCTTATATAAGGATATATTACTGCTCTCCTCCAATCCTCAGAACTATACCCTCCATAAACCCTTTTTAAACATTTGAATGTGCATCAATAAAAATAAAGTTTGTTTTTATCAATAACTTTTTAAATTATTTTTAATGAAATCTCGTCAACCTCTATTTAAATAAAATATTTTTAATAAAATATCTATTAATAATATTGTAAGCAGAGTAAAATCTAAAGATACTAAATGTGTAAGCACATTACACTCACTGGTCAACAGTGAAAAATTTTTCGAATTCAAAATTGTTATTTCCTAATCATTTCAACATGGAGAAAACGAAAATGACCTTGAAAATTTTGAATTAGCTCGTCGTTTCCAGATATTGCCACTTATGAAATTTAGCGGTTGGTTTGGAATATTTCTGTGACGAATCATAATTGGTATTTTTTTATTAGGAATAGAAGCACATAATAGTTATGATTAATGTAATATATTAAAAGAATTTATGTAAAGTAATGAAATACATATATTACCTTTTAATATATATAACCCTTCGGTATATGGTGAGGCATGACAACGTTATAAATGTACAGACAGCAATTGGGAATCTACAGTTAGTTGGTCGTCTGTGCTAACATGTGCAATGCTGTGTATTTTTTTTTAATATATATATATAATATATTATATATATATTATATATTTATAGAAATTATATTAATATATATATATATCTATATATATATATATATATTATATATTTATATAATATTAATAATATATAATATATATATATATATATATAATATATTATATATATATAATAAATTATATATATTATATATATATATATATATAATTATATATATATATATATATATATAATATATATATATATTATATATATTAAATTATATTTTAATATCTATATATTTCAATAAATTAATATATATATATATATATATATATATATATATATATATATGAGCCGACTGCTGTAGTGAACGGACGCATTAAAAAGAGAGGGGAAGGAGCAAAGAGAAGATTTATTAATAGAAATTTAGAAGAGGTTTGAAAACTACAAGTGTTGAAGGAAGAGTTTCGTAGTTTGATTCTGAGAGGATTGGGATTGTTTATATCGTTCGAATTTTTGAGACAATCTTATGTGAAATTTTAAATTGAAAATTTATTTTATATAAATTTATATATTTGAACTTATATTATTCACTTGATTTCTGTTGGTGAAGCCTCAAAATTTTAAAACGATCTTTTTTGCTTTATTTTGGAAATTTAAACTATCTCGAAATTATCATAAAAAAGAATAAATTTGAAATTGTTGCTGTGAAGCTCCGTTTCGCGAAGGCAGTAGGCTCATATATGACTAATTGTTGTTGTGTTCTCAGCTGTTGGTGTTTTTTTTTTTTTTAATCATTATTATTATTATTTACCAGTGTTTTTTTTTTCTAGTGTTTATAATCAATTGAAGTGTTTTTTTTTCTTATGTTAACTATTGTGTCTTTTTTTTATTAGGTATTAATTTTTAGTTACTGTATTTTATCTTTTTTTATCAGTTTTTTTTTTTAATAATAATAATAATAATACATTCATTGAGACAAATTCTAAATTATTATTATTATTATTATTATTATTATTATTTTTATTTTTTTTATTATTATTATTTATTATTATTATTATTATTATTATTATTATTATTATTATTATTATTATTATTATTATTATTATTATTGTTGTTATTGTTATTGTTATTATTGTTGTTATTATTATTATTATTATTGTTATTATTATTATTTACTATATTATTGTTCAATATTTTTCTAGCTTTATTAACCTGTGTGTGCTTATTATCGCTAGTGTTATGCTGTATGTTTTTTTTTTAATAATTTTTTATTATTTATTGTATTAGCATTTAGTATATATTTTAATTGAGTATTAGCATTTGTTTATTTTTTTCATATTTATATATACATATATATATTTTTTAATCGGTTTGCATTTTTTAAAGGTTTTGCAATGGTGAGGTCACGTGTTCGGAGTAAGAAGGGTGGGTGTGGGTGGGCGTAGTGGCGGGCTTTCTATTGATTTTGCTAATGTCCGTGGTCTTCGCATCAATCATGAATCTGTTGAACACCACCTTTCTGCCTTTCATCCTAATATTTTACTTCTTTCCGAGACTCAGCTGGCCAAGGACTCCTTCTCTAATAACTTAAACATCTCTAACTATAATCTATTTTATAATTTCCGACTGAATGGCGGAGTCTGTGCCTACATTAACATAAATACTCCTGTAACACGTCTCGAAAATCTTGAATCTCCTAATTTCGATGTTCTTTGGCTTAAAATCTGTCTCCCTACTACTACCATTATGTTGTGTTTCTGCTACTGTTCTAATGGAACAGATTTTCCGGTTCTTTCTAAATATCCTACCACTTCTCACGAGACCGTTGCTTCTTCCCATCCAACTGCCGAAGTCCTCTACTTAGGGGACTTCAACGTACACCACACTGAGTGGTTGGGTTCCTCTCATACTGATTCAGGTGGGAAGGAGGCCAAAACATTCAGTATTCTTAACGATCTGGAACAGTTGATTAAGGAACCTACACACATCCCAGATCGTCCTAACCAATTCTTGAACACTCTTGATTTATTTTTCACTACTTCTCTTTCTCGTTGCGGATTCACCATTTCCCTCCTATTGGTAATTTTGATCACAATCTTGTAGCTCTAAACTACAACACTTCATTTCCAGCAGCTTCGCCCTGCCCTAAGCGAACTTTCTGGCACTTTAATCGGGCTAATTGGGATGCATTGCGTCGCTTTTTTTGCAAACTATCGCTGGAATGAATCATGTTTTGTTCCGGAGAACGCCTCTGCTTCTGCTGAAAAGGTAGGGGCCGTGATCACGGATGGGATGAACAGGTTCATTCCATCTTCCACTAAATCATTTTCTCCTCATAATCCATGGTTCGGCTCTTGTTCTCGTGCCATCCAGGAGCGTGACATTGCGTATAGGGCGTGGAAAAACTCTCGTTCTCCTATCACTCTAACTAATTTTCATTCTGCCCGAAATCGATGCAGGGATATTATTCGACTGGCCAAGCGTTCTTACACTAAAAGGAAGTGCGCTGCCCTTCTTCGGTTCTCCTTCTGAATAAAATTCTGGCCTCTTGCAAAAAACATCTCAAACAACTTCTGTAAATTGCCTTTCCTCTTATTCGTTCTGACGATTCTTGGTAACACTCCTTCTGAAAAGGCTAACCTCATTGGTCTTATTTTTTCAATCTAATTCCAACCTGGACGATTCCGGCTCCCTCCTCCTGCTCCATCTCCTCTCAGGTGTCCCATGTCTCTACCTGTCATTACTCATGATCGGGTACATGAGATCCTGAGTCTATTGAACGTCCGGAAGGCCAGTGGCCCAGATGGCATTGCTCCTCGTGTTTTGAGGGAGTGTGCTTCTGAGCTGGCGCCTGTCCTCGTTCACCTCTACTTTCTATGCCTTAATACTAATTTTTCGCTCAATGTGGAAACGCGCTTTTATTCCAGCCAATCCCAAAAAAGGTAGCCGCTCGGATCCTTCTATCGACCTATTGCCTTAACTTGTATTCTATCTAAAGTCTTTGAACTCTCCTTAACTCTCATTTCCCCGATCACATAGAATTCATTCCCTTCTTTCAGATCGTCAGTATTCTTTCGACGTTCGAGATCACCTGGTGATATCCTTTCTATCTTAAATGATCTATCGGTCTTCTGCTTAAGGATCCCATGGGGAGTCTTGTGTGGTAACACTTTGACATTTCTAAAGCTTTTGACAGGGTAATGGCATGCGTCGCTACTCTCTAAGCTAACTTCCTTTTGGATTCCCTCCTTCGCTTTGCTTACTCTTGTCTATTTTTTTCTTTCAGATCGTTCATTTTGGTTCTTGTTGCTGGAGCAACCTCTTCCTCCTTTCTTTTTAATAGTGGTGTTTCCTCAGGGTTCTGTTTATTCCAACTTTTAATTCCTACTTTTCCATCAACGATCTTCTTTTAGCTGCACTTCTAACTCTGTTCATTCTTATGCCTGATGACTCACCTCTCCATTCTTCCACTCATTTTATTTGTGCTCTCTCGTTTGTATCTAGAGTTGCTCTCGTCTACAGCTTTCCGATTCAATTCTTGCCGATTTGGTCGAATTTCTCAGTGGGGTAACCGTAATCTTGTGAAGTTCAACTCTTTGAAAACTCAAACATCTTCTATCTCCCCTCTAAAATACTCCAACTTTCCTATCCGCTTTTGATGGCTCTAATGTCTTACCGTAAACAACATAAACATTTAGACTAAACATAATAGGGAATTGTTTGGAGACCTACATCACATCGGTTTGCTAAAATGGCTCAAAAAAGCCGGGAATTCTGTTCAGATTGGCTTGAATTTTTTTCTTCTGCTCAATACTCCAGTTATATAAAGGTCTTATTCGCCCTGCATGGAATACTGTTCCCACATTTGGGGTGATTCCGGTGCCACTCTTCTTTTGGATAGGGTTTGAAGCTAGGCTAAGAGGCTTAATTAAATGTCCCATACTCTCTGACTCCCTTGACCCTCTTTCTCTGCGTCCCGTGACGTAGGTGCCCTATCTCTTTTCTATAGTATTTAAACGGCAGGGGTTTTTTGCTCGAGAGAATTGACCCCTCGCATTCCTCCACCACTGCGTCGCCCTCGTTAAACAAAGGTACCTTGTTCTCTCATGAAAATTGTGTGAATATTGGAGACTCAAGGATAACTCGTTATGGTATCTCCTTCTTTCCAGCCACATCTGTTTTGTGGAACTCTTGCCTTCTTTTAATTTTTCCCCGCATGTTTAATCTTCCTGCTATTAATAGTCCGCGTCTGCGCCCACCTGAAGGAATTGTTAGGCGAGGGTCAGGGTGGGTTTACTTTTTATTTATTTTAATTTTTATTTTTCTTTGTAATTTTTTATTTGTTTATTTATTTTATTTTTTGCCCCGTCCTTGAAAAGAGCATTACCGTGAGTTATGGTATTATGTAAAAAAAAAAAAAAAAAAAAAAAAAAAAAAATATATATATATATATAATATATAATATATATTATATATATATATTTATAATATATTATATATATATATATATATATATATATATATATATATATATATATATATATATATATATATATATATATATATATATATATATATATTTATATATATATTTATATATAATGCACCACACCAATGAAGACCACAGGAAGAAAAGAATGTTTTTTATGAACAGTTGCAAAATGTGTATGACGGAATGAATACTGAAGTGAAAATTGTCATGGGAGACTTGAATGCGCACATAGGAAGGGAGAGAATAGGTACCGAGATAGCAATTGGGGGCGTTTGGAATAGGAGAAAGAAAGGCGGAGGGGGAGAGGTTGTTGGATTTTGCGGTAAGCAATAGGTTGGCAGTGATGAATACATACTTTGCGCATAAGGGACTCTCATAAATGGACCTGGTACAGGTGGAATAGTATTGTTGAGGATTACACGGATAAGTCGATGATTGACCTTATACTAATTAACAACAGGAAGGTGGTAAGAGACGTGAAAAGTATACCATCAGTGTCACTTGATTCGGACCATCGTTTGGTGGTGGGGATATTAAATCTCAAAACCCCGTTACCAACGAAGATGGTAACGAGAGAGAGGATAGCAGTGGAGAGATTCAGTGTGGATACCTTTACCGGGAGTCTCTCGAGATAGTTTCCGTGATATTAACCAGAGGAAGAAGAGAATGTTGTAGATGTAGAAAGAGAGTGAGAGTATTTTAAAGAAAAAAGGATAAATGTGTGAGAGATACGCTGGGGGTAAAAAAAACGGGTTCCAGAAAAAAAGACTGCATTTGGTTGGACAGATGAAGTTGCACGTGCAGTAAAGGAAAAATAAAAGTTTAGAGCGTGGATGAAAGAAGATCCCCCTGAGACAGAGCGGATATGTGGTAATAGAAAAAATGAAAAGGGCGCCGAGACCATAAAAAAGGAGAGCGAATGGAGCCAAAGCTGGGAGATTATCGGTGAACACTGAGACAGGATATGGGTGGAACAAAGAAATTAATATATAACATGGCAAAAACCTACGAGGACAGGAGTCTACTGTTGCACACTCAGTAAAGGATAAGGCGGGTAGGCTGAGAGTGGACCCTGATGAGATCAGCGGCAGGTGGGGAGAGTACTTTTCAGAGTTATATAATCAGGAGGAAGGAGAAGAGAACCTTCCGGAACGCAGAGAGGAACAGCTCCGAATAAACGTGGATGAGGGTGCGATAACAATGGAAGAGTTGGAGATGGCAATGGGAATATGAAAAATGGGAAGAGTCCAGGATGTGATGGGCTGCCGGTGGAGATAATGCGATGTGAGGAGGTCATGCGATGGATGTTGAAGATTTTTAATGATTTCTGGAGAGTGGAGAGAGTGCCTGCGGAGTGGGGCAGGGCGATAGTATGCCAGGTGTTCAAAAAGGGAGATAGGGGCGCGATTGTTCCAATTATAGGGGCATATCGTTGCTGCCGCATGCCATGAAGTTATATAAAAGGATATTGGAGAAAAGGCTCAGGACGGGAGTCGAAGACAAGCTGAATGAAGCACAGTATGGATTCAGGCCCGGACGAGGTACAGCGGATCTGATATTTTCTCTGAAGATGATGATAGAGAAGAGCTGGGAGTGGGATAAGGAAATGTATATGGCTTTTGTGGATTTAGAGAAGGCATTTGACAGTGTACCTAGGGTAAAACTTTGGGAGACACTCGAGGATCGTTACTACCAGATAGAGCCCAAGTTGATTAGAGTGATAAGGGGGCTTTACACAGTAAGTGAAAGTGCCGTCAGGACAGCGTATGGATAGGACAGTGGTTTGAGTGAAGACAGGTGTTAGACAGGGAGGAGTGTTGTCTTCTCACCATCTGTTTATTCAACCTGTATATGGACAAGTGTATGCGAGAGATTGGGTGGAGGAGGAGGAAGAATTGTTGTAATGGCATATGCGGACATATTGCCTCTGGTTGCACCGAGACAGGGAGACGTTTACAGAGAGTATGAATCAGCAATGGGGAGAGGTGCTGGCGACGGAGGGGAATTGAAGATGAATAATGAGCAGACTGAAGTGATGAAAGATAGCTAGGGAAGGAGAGAACTTAAACATACGAAGATCGTGGGGAAAGATTAAAGATGCGAGGAACTTTAAGTATCTGGGAGTTACGGTTAACAGCAGTGGAATGATGGAGGGTGAAATAGAGGAAAAAATAATAAACTACTCTAGAGGAGTTGGCCAGTTGTATCCCTTGCTGAGAAACAGACATGTGACGAGACAGGTTAAAACACTTATTTATACCACGATTTTGAGACCGGTACTTTTGTTTAGGTCGGAGTGGTGGACACTTACAACTAGAACAAGGAGTAAGATCGTGGCGGCGGAGATGAGGGTTTTGAGGTTGATAGTGGGGGTGACCAGAAGAGAGAGAAGAAGGAATACTGAGATAAGAGAGGAGTTGGGGGTTGAGGCGGTGGAGGATTTGATCGAGAGACAACAACTGAGATGGTATGGACAACATCAGAAGGATGGATGAAGATAGATACCCGGCCAGATTTTATGCATGGCAGCCTGCAGGTAGAAGACCGGCGGAACGACCAAGGAAAAGATGGAAAGATGGAGTGGCGGCGGCTGTGGCAAAGAGGGGATGGACGCTGGATCAGGTGGAGGAACATCGACTGTACGAAGAGAGGGTCTTGTGGAGAAGCATTGCAAACGACAGGGGATGACCCTACACGGAGTCTGGTGAGAAGTGAGAAAAAAAAAGATATAAATATATATATTACATATATATATATATATATATATATATATATATATATATATATATATATATATATATATATATATATATTATATATATATATATATATATATATATATATATATATATATATTAATATATTATTATTATATATATATATATATATATAATATATATATATATATTATATATATATATATCCCGTATATATATATCAGAAATAACATTCAGTTTAGTGATATCATTTTTTGAGATTTAAAATATACGAGAATGCCACGCAATGAAAAATTCGGGCGGACAGTTTTCTATTATGTGTGTGGTCTGGTTACTTTTTTCTGACCAAAAACGTCAGATTACTCCAATCATAGAGACTGCCTATCACGCAATATTTCGGTATCCAGTTAGGAGACCAGGACAAGCACTGGGCTCCGCACATTGTCTGCAATACATGTGATGTGCGCCTACGCGGATGGATGAACAAAACAATACATTCTATGCCTTTTGCCTTCAATGATTTGGAGGGAGCCTCAAATCATGTAAATTGTTATTTCTGCATGATACCTCCCGTCAGTCCATGGCATTGTCAGAAAACCAAAAGGCGACTGTCAATGTACCCTAAAATCCCTGTCAGCTATCCCTACCAGTAACCCCATGCAGATGGTTTTGCCCATACCAATTCCTCCAGTACACTACAATCTGGAGTCAGACGTAGCTGAGGATTGTGGAAGTGAGGAACCCCCTTGGCCTTCCTCATCAAATGATCCGGATTTTGTGATTGACACTCAAGAATTTTGTCAGCCAAAATTGTTTTGTCAAGCTGGATTAAATGATTTAATTCGAGACCTAGACCTACCTAAAGTTAAATCAGAGCTTTTGGCATCAAGGCTTCAAGAAAGGAATCTCCTACTACCTAATGTTAATGTATCCACATACAGGAATCGCCAACACGATCTGAATCAATACTTTCGAAATGAAAATTCTCTTGTTGCTTGTTGTGATGTGCCTGGTTTGATGAATGCTTTGCATTTAGAATACAAGCCAGAAGACTGGAGCTATTCATAAGATTCCTTCTAAGTTAGGCCTTAAGGCTGTACTACTTTATACATAATAGCAAACAACTTGCTTCAATTCCTATTGGATATTCTGTCCACATGAAAAGAAGTATGAAAATATGCAAGCCTTCATATTGCAATAAATACACCGGCCATCGCTGGCACCTGTGGAAGACTTGAGGTCAATTGCAATACTGTTGGGCATGCAATTGGAATACACAAAGTACTGCTGTTTCCTCTGTAACTGGGATAGTCGGGATATGTCTTCTCATTACAAACGTAAGGTCTGGCCAGCTAGGGAAAATCTCTTGCCAGGTGAGAAAAAATGTCCAGCGTGCTCCTCTTGTAGACAAAAACAAAATTCTTTTGCCACCTTTACACATCAAACTTGAACTCATGAAAAACTTTGTGAAGGGAATGGACCAGGATGGAGAAGGTTTTCATCCTCAGAAAACAATTTCCAAAACTCAGGGATGCTAAAGTTAAAGAAGGCATCTTCGTTGGACCGCAAATTCGTAAACTTCTTAAGGATGTTAACTTTGAACTAGTTCTTGCTGGCCATGAGAAAGCAGCATGGAAAGCATTTAAAGATGTTGTTCATGGCTTTCTAGGAAATCGTAGGGTTGATAACTACGTTGATATTGTGGATAAACTTCTAGAAACGTATCGTCAATTAGGGTGCAGCAACATGTCACTCAAGATCCATTTCCTACATTCTCACCTGAACTTCTTCCCTGACAATTGTGGCGCCGTGACGACGACATGGTCAGCGATTTCATCAAAGATATATCTAGAATGGAAAGAAGTATCAAGGTAAATGGAACGCCTCCGACTTGCGAACTATTGCTGGCAGTGACAAGAGCCGCCCCCCGAACCAATTCACAAGCGGTAGCAAAGAGTGTCATTCAGAGATTAAACATTAAAATGTGAGGTTAATGATTAATAATGCCGTGAAAAAGATATGCAAATCATAGGCAAAATAATAATAATTAATTAATGTCACATAAAATTTATTTACATTTTTGGTAGTTGTGCACTTATTTTATGATATTAAAGAGCTTAAATTGATATCTTTTCGATAGTTAACATGTAATTCTATGTTATTATTTAATATGTAATATCTTCAAAACCACGAGCTTGATAATGAAGAATGTCAAAAGTATTTGATACTCGACAAATTACGTAAAGTTTTTCTATTTTGAGCTAGGAAAATTTTTCAAATTACAAATATGTTGACCAGTGTATTATACAGATTCTCGAAGTCGTTCTTTCCACACTTCCCTCACATCCATTTCATCATTTACAAAAGCACCATCCTATTCATTATTTCTAACGTAGGTTCCTTTATTCTCATTCTTAACTTTCGCGCTTCCTTCCAGAAGAGCTTCTATTCCTTTTAAGTCGCCATTCATCCTCCTTCCAAACTGTTCATTTACCTCTTCTTTTCCCCTACATGTGCACCTTTTAGTATTTCTTTTTTCCTCCTTATATACTTCCAAACATCTTTCTTTTGAAACTTAATCATTGGCTTTTAGTACATTCAACCACGCTTCTATTTTACTTTAAACCGCTTGCATCACCTCTTCATTCCACCACTCACTGTTAACATTCTTGCTTCCTACTTTAGCACACCACATACTTTCTTTGCACTGCTAAAACAACTGCTTCCTTTATTTGCTCCCAGATTTGTTCAGTTTCAACTTGTTCACATTCAAGTGATTTACTTGCTAGTGTTCTTATATACTTATCCTTGTTACTTGTTCACTTAATTCTCACTCTTAATTCTACCACTTCATTAAGTATCACCTTCCTCTCCATCCAAGCCCCCCACTAACTTAATTTTACATAGAACAACATAACTGACTGATAAATCCCATTTCTAAATCCCACTTCAATTTAACATCCAACACATACTTCAACATCTCCTTCTTCACCACCAACACAAAATCAATCATACTTTTCACTTCGATACCATCTCTACCTACACCAACTCTAGTATACTTATGGATTCTCTTGTGTTTAAAGAAAGTATTATTTACACACATACCTCTCTCCTTACAGAAATCAATCACCTTCCTACCATTCTCATTTTCTCCCGACACCCTAAAACCACCTGTTATACCATCTCTTTTCTGATCACCTATCCAACCATTTAGGTCCCCCAACACAATCAATCTGAAGATCCTATTATTATTATTATTATTATTATTATTATTATTATTATTATTATTATTATTATTATTATTATTATTATTATTATTATTATTATTATTATTATTATTATTATTATTATTATCATTATTAAATATTATTTTTAGTATTATTATTGATGTTATGTTTTTTTTTCTCTTGTAAAAGAATACTGCATTATTTTTCAGGAACTCTACAGTGATGCAACCCTGGCATGTAACGGAAAGTATTTTTCTGTTCATAGACTTGTATTGTCAACGTGTAGTGAGTATTTTGAAGAAATGTTTGAGAAAATGAATAGGCAGAATGTTCATCCATTTATAATTGTTACCAGTATAGAGTCATCATATTTAGAAGCTCTCCTTAATTTCATGTACAATGGAGAGGTTAATGTGTTGCATGAAATGTTGCCAGGTCTTATGAAGGCCGCTGAAATACTGAAAATAAAAGGCTTAGCAGTACCCGATGAGGAAACCTCAGAAAAAGATCTCAGTAATGTCTGTGAAAGGGATGGAAACTCATCTGGATTTGATATTACTGGATGTCATCCAAAATCTCCAGTTAAATATGCATCCCCAACTAAAAATCAATTAGTTGATGAAAATCTTGAGCCATTGCAAAATCATTGTGCATTTGAAGATGGAAATATGCAATCAGAAATTTTACCATCAAATATCGAAACGACAAATAAAAGTATTGACACACGTAGATTTCAAACAAAAGAAGAATTTTTTGAAATGTATTCCTTAGAATCTAACAAAGAGGCAATGAACAGTTCTAGCGACAGCATTAATTACCAACATAACATTGTAGAAAATAGGGTAAGTTTTTTTTTTTGTTACATTAGAATTTTGCATGTATTAAATGCCTTCAAATTTTAATGCTTTACGAAAACTTTTGAAATAACATCAAGTAAATTTAAATATTACATTTAAATTTTTTTTTTTTATAAATAGATTTACCTTATATATTCTTTATACTTCAGTTGTCTGATAAAATTAATTAAATAAAAAAATATTTTCAAGAATACACAGAATGGAATTAAAGTTGAGCATGAGTTTATAGAACAAAAAGTAATGCAAGTGCCGAGTACCTCATCCAGTATTTTCTCAGAGCACATTCCTCAACAGTTGACTTCTAATGTTACCCTAATGCAGCCTACATTACCTCAAAGTTTTATTAATTCTGACGAACATATTTCGTATTGTCATTCATCTGAAGAAGTTGAATGTGAAAAAGAAACAGATATTGAATTTGAAATTGATCAAACAAATGACAAGGGTAATGATAGTATATATATAATATAATATATTATATAGATTATATATAATTATAAATATTTAATATATATATATATATATATTATATTATATATTATATTAGTGATGGACGATTATGAATTTTTTGCCATGACGATGACGATGACTATTAGAGCAAATTTTGCCGATGACGATGCCGCCTGACGATTAATGAAAAAACTTTTTTAAATTTCTTTCTCTCTCTCTGTATCTCTCTCTCTCTCTCTAATATATTTATAATATATATATATATATTATATTATTATATTATATATATATAATTATATATATATATATATTATATTATATTATTATTATATATATATATATATAAGGGCTGTAAGACATGGGGGTCAGGGGTTCAACCTTCCGAATATTATTTGCGCTGATCAAATTTTTGATTTATGCCTAAGTCTCTTAATATAATAATAATAATAATAATAATAATAATAATGAAGAAAAAATATATTATTATAAAATATTCTAAAAATAATATTATAATATATGAGATAAAAAAAAAAAAAAAAAAAAAAAAAAAAAAAAAAAAAAAAAAAAATAATAATATGAAGAAATAAAATTAAAAACCTCAACAGTAAAAAAATGACTAAAAACAATAAAAAAAGAAAAGGAAGAAAGAAACAAGAAACAAGTAAAAAGAAGAAACAAGCAAACATGAACTCGGGAGTGGGAGAGAACGAAATCCCCTTCAAAAACATTCTAATAAACTTTACTATTTATATAAGATCCTAATATACATTTTAGGCTCCTAAACTTCCCTCCCAGTCTGAATAAAAAATGGTTAATTATTGTCAGTAGGAATTAAAAAACTAACTTAATATATGAAGAAGGTTCTAGTAAAATATTTAATGGAAGGGCAGGTTCATTCCTTTTCGACTAAATCTTTTTTCTCATTCCATTTCCTTCTAAAACTAATCTTTCTTTCTAATCCATGTTCGATCGTGCTTGTTCTCTGGCATTCAGGCTAGAGCCGTGCCTATTCGGGGGTGGAAAATTCTCCGTTCTTCTTCACTCTCGCTAATTTCATAGCTAGAAAATCGTTGCAGGGAATACTCTTCGCGAGCAAAGGCTGGCTTCATCTCAAGGAAAGTGCGCTAAATCCTCCTTGGTTTCTCTTATCTGACAATCTTTCATTCTAGCAACTTCTCGGTAATCTGCCTTTCCTCCTCTTATTCCGATCTGATCATTGTGTTGCTAATTCTCCAACTGAAAGGCTAATCTCTTCGGCCCCTCGCTCAACTATATTCTCTATGTCTCAATACTATGCACTTTCCGCTCAGTGTTGGGCTCTCACATGTTTCCCGAAAAAAGGAAGCGCTTCTGATCCTTTCTAACTATCACCTGTAGCTCTCACTTGTAATTCTATCTAAGATCCTTTGAAACCCTTCTTAACTCACTTCTTAGATCATTCTCTCATTCCATTTCCGATCGCCAGTACGGCTCTCGTTGCACGAAGTCTACTTGGCGATATTACAGTTCCTAACTAACCTTATTATGACTTTTTCGCTCTTAAACTAGGGTGAGACTTGCGGTTGGTGGCAGCTTGACATATCCAAAGCATTTGACGAGGTATGGCACACGCGTCACTGCTCTCTCAGCTCCCCTCCTTTGGGTTCCTCCTTCTCTTGCGTACTTATGTCTAGCTTTCTTTCAATCGCTCAATATGGCTGTTGTTGATGGGGCGACTTTCTTCTTTTCTGTCAATAGTTGGTGTTCCTCAGGGTTCTTGTTCTATCTCCTACTTTATCCTACTTTTCATATAATGATCTTCTCACCTGCACCTCTTAACTCTATCCACTCGTATTCAGATGACTCGACCCTTCATTGCTTTAAATGCATATCAATTCTACTCCCTCTTTTACTTCTAGAATTGCCTCTCGTCCTTAATCTTTCCGATTTTATTCTCGCTGAATGATAGAAATAACAAAGATTAAGAAGAGAGGCATTCTAGAAGTAAAAGAGGGAGTACGAATTGATGAGTTAATAATGAAGGGTGATCATCTGAATACGAGGTGGATAGGTTAGAGGTGCAGAGTGAAAGTCATTAATTGTAAAAGTAGGAATAAAGTAGGAGATAAGACAGAACCCTGAGGAACCACTATGGACAGAAAGAGAAGTCGCCGCCTTCACAACAAGCGCCGATATGAGCGATTTTGAAGAAGCTATATCATAGTAAGCAAGAGAAGGAGGAACCCAAAGGAGGGGAGCTTGGAGGAGAGCAGCGCGTGCCATACTCGGTCAATGCTTTGGAAATGTCAAGCGCCACCGCAAGTCCACCCTAGTTACCTAGATGGAAACATCATATCGGTTAGTTGGAATGATATATCGCCAGTAGACTTCGTGCAACGAGAGCCGTAATGGCGATGGGAATATGTTTCCAGATGATCTAAGAATGAGTTAAGAAGGCGTTTCAAAGGATCTTAGATGCAATTACAAGTGGAGCTACAGGTGATAGTAGAGGGCATCAGAGCGGCTGTCCTTTTTTTTCGGAATATGTTGACATGTGAGAGCTTCCACCACTGAGGGAAAGTTGATAAGTAATGGAAGACATAGAGACTATAGTTGAGCGAGGGGCCGAAGAGACTAGCCTTTTCAGTTGGAGTGGATAGCAACAGCATCGATCAGATCGATAAGAGGAGGAGGCAGGATTTACAGAGTTCGTAGGATGAAAGATTTGTCGAAGTTAAGGAAACCCAAGGGAGGTTAGCGCACTTTCTTTGATGAAGCCCGCTTTGCTCGTCGAAGATATTCCTGCAACGATTCTCTAGCTGAATTATTAGCGAGAGTGATATGGGAACGAGAATTTTTCCACCCCCGATAGACTGTCTCTTAGCCTGAAATAGCCAGAGAAGAAGCTCGCGACTTTCTTGAGGGAAAGAAAGATTAGTTTTAGAGGAATGAATGAGAAAGAAGGATTTAGCTGAAAAGGAATTGAACCTGCTCATCCCATCAACGATAACACAGCTCCCTCTTATCTTTTAAATCTTTATACATTCATCATTATTCCCTACTGAGGTAGCTAATTTGCAATCATCTGCAAACTTGCGAAACCTTACAATTTAGTCCTGGTCTAAATGATTTTATACATGTTATGAGGAACAGCACTTGACTAAGAATCAGTTATGGACCACAATTACTGTCTCCTCATTTCCATTATAAGATACTTTTCATTTTCATTGATTAAACTATTATTATTATTTTTTTTATTATTATTATCTTATTATTATTTATTATTATTATTATTATTATTATCATTATATTTTTTTTTTATTTTTTTATTATTATTATATTATTATTATTTATTTTATTATTATTATATTATTTTTATTATTATATTATTATTACTTATTAGAGACTTTAAGGTTATCAAAAATTTTGCATCATCGCTAAATAATTTTCGGAAGGTTGAACCCCCTGACCCCCTGCTCTACAGCCTTATATATATATATTATCATATATATTATCTATAATATATATTATTATATATTATAGTATATTATATTATTATAATATATATATATTATAATACTCTATTATTATATAGAGAGAGAGAGAGATGAGAGAGAGAGAGAAGAAATTTTAAAAAGTTTTTCAATTTAATCTCGTCATCGTCATCGTCATCGGTGAAATTTGCTCTATTAATCGTCATCTTCATCGTCATCGGCAAAAATTGCTCTAATCGTACATACACTATATAATATATATAATTATATATAATATATATAATATATATATATATATATTATTATTATATATATATATATATATATATTATATATATATATATATATATCAATTTACTGTCATTTGTTTGATCAAATTTCAAGATCATTTCTGGTTTTTTTTCACATTCAACTTGTCTTCAGATGAATGACAACACGAAATATGTATCGTTCAGAATTAATAAAACTTTGAGGTAATGTAGGCTGCATTAGGGTAACATTAGAAGTCAACTGTTGAGGAATGTGCTCTGAGAAAATACTGGATGAGGTACTCGGACTTGCATTACTTTTTTTCTATATAACTCATGTATACCGCGATTCCATTCTGTGTATTCTTGAAAATATTTTTTTTTACTTTAATCTAATTTTATCAGCACAAAGATGAAGTATAAAGATTTATTAGGGTAATAAATTTATTAAAAAAAAAAAAATTTAAATGTAAATATTTAAATTACTTGATTTGTTATTTTCAAAAGTTTTTTCGTTAAAGCACTTAAATTTGAAGGCATTTAATATGAAAATTCTAATGAACAAAAAAAAAAACTCTTACCCTATTTTCTTACAATTTATGTTGCGCTAATTCAATTGCTGTCGCTTAGAACCTGTTCATGCTCTTTGTTAGATTCTTAAGGATACATTTTCAAAAAATTTCTTCTTCTTTGTTTGAATCTACTGTTGTGTCAATTTTTATCATTGCGTTTCTCGAATTTGATGGTAATTTCCTGATTGCACTATTTTCCACTCTTCACAACGGCCATGATTCTCGCAATGGCTCAAGGATTACTTCATCCACCTAACTTGCATTTTTAGTTGGGGATGCCGACTATTTAACTGCGCAGATTTTGCGATCGACATCCAGTAATATTCAATCCAGACTGAGTTTCCTCCTTTCACAGACATCTACGACAGATCTTTTCTGAGGTTTCCCTCATCGGGTCGCTAAGCTATTTATTATTCACGTATTCTCAGCCGGCCTTCATAGACTGGCAACATCTTCATGGCAACACATATAACATCTCCCCTTGAGCACTCGAACTTAAGGACGGAGCTTCTTAACACTTGAGCTCTCCTTCCTATCTCCCGCTCACAAATTATAAATGCTGAACATTCTGCCTACTTCCATTTTTCTTCAAACTCTTCTTCAAAATCACTCACTACCGTCTGACACATACAATCTCTTTGAACCATGAAAAAATACTTTCATTAACATTGCCAGAGCGTTGCATCACTGTAGCAGGTTCCCTGAACCCAATAACTGCAGTCCCTTCTTTTTACAAGAGAACCAACATAAATAATACTAAAAAATAAATATATAATAACTCCTCTCACTCCATCCTCACTATAATATAAATTAATACTCTCTACTCCCTCTCTCCTCCTCCTCTAATACTCTTTTCTCACTCAATAAATATCTATACGATGCTCTCCAGATTGATCCTCGTGGTTGGGGACGCTAATGTTGGATAGGTGATCAGAAAAGAGATGTTTATAGCAGTTAGCGGATGTTAAATTACCGAGAAAATGGAATGAGAATATGAAGTGATTTATTTCTGTAAGGAGAGAGGTATGTGTGTAAATATACTTTCTTCCTCAACCACACACGAGAATCTAGAGCCTCTCGCCACGCATACGCAGTGGCTGATAGGTTAGAAAAATGGTATCCGGAAAAGTGAAACGCTCCCTCGCCTCTCGCCCCAAAATTTGTAGGCGTGAAGGAGGAGATGCTTAAGAAAAGTAGTGAGACTCGCGCTGAATATAAATAACCAGTAGGGGCTCTCACGCACACTAGGCGCTCTATCACGCACCATTTCATTATGTTGGTTCTTGTTAAACACCTCTACCGCTTACGTGGGGGATTGGCACTCCCGCGAGCGGACACCCAGATAGATATATAAATCGCACGCTAGCGCGCCCCTATCCGCCATTAAAGAGAATAGAAAGAGAACGTTAGTTGAACAACAAAGGTAAACAAGGATAAGTTATATAAGAACATACGCAAGTAAAAATCCTTGAATGTGAACAAGTGAACTGAACAAAATTTGGGACGGGCCAAATAAAGGACAGCAGCTTGTTAGGCAGTTGCCAAAAGAAAGTATCGTGGATGTGCTAAAGTAGGAAGCAAGATATTAACAGTGAATGGTGGAATGGAGTGATGCAGCGGTTTTTAAAGTAAAATAGAAGCGTGTTGAATGTACTAAAGCCAATGATTAATGAGGTCCAAAAAGAAAGATGTTTGGAGATATCAAGGAGAAAAAGAATACTAAACGGCTGCCATGTAGCGGGAAAAGAAGAGGTAAACTGCAACAGTTTAAGGAGGAATGATTTGGGCGACTTAAAAGGGATAGAGCTCTTCTGAAAGGAACGGGCGAAAGGTTAGATGAGAATCAAATGAACTCCTTACTAGATAATGAAATAGGAAGGTGCATTTTGTAAATGATGAAATGGATGTCGAGGGAAGTGCTGAAGAACGACTTCGAGATCTGTATAATACACTGGTCACATATTTGTAATTGAAAAATTTTTCCTAGTAACAATAGAAAAACTTTACGTAATTTTTGGTCGAGACCTCAAATTTGAAAATTTACATGACATTAATTATAGAATTTTGAAGATGTTTACATGAATAAATAAATAAACATAGGAACTGAATTTTGAATTAGATTAGCAAGAGTATTTACTTAAGCACTTTATATTCTAAAATAGTGCACAACCACCACCTACCAAAAATGGTAAAATAAAAAACCTTTTGGACAACCATAAATCTTGCCAACTTAGTAGATAGTCTGTAAGACATATAATAATCTTTCATGACTTTCAAAAAATTTATTGAATGCTATTATATGTAACATAAAAGTTCTATTTTTTTAATAATAGAACGTCACTTAGAGTCTCGTGTTTTCTCGGATAAATACGTTGTGTATGTAAATATAGTTGTGAGGAACCTGGTAGAGATCCATCAATATCTAAGTGATATGGGAGATGATGATACCAAAGGTAAGCTCGCGATTACACAACAAAATCTGATGGCAGCAGACCTATTTGTGGAGCCTTCAATATTGTGATTGCACATCGATTCTGCACTCTCAGAAGACAATCAATTACCGATCAGCGATTTGTAATGCATTATATGTTAAATTCATGTTACTGATAGTGAATGTAAATCTGACCTATTCTATCATCTTTATTTGACTATCTCATTCACTCTGAATCTTTTTGATATATATCTTTCGTGTTTTTTTTGTGTATACGTATACAACCTACCATAAATTGTTGTTATTAATGTATTTTTGTGTGCACCCTGTATCTCAAAAACTAATAGAGGCTTATTTTAGGGGAAAACGAGTCATATTCGTGCACATTCAGTGCACCGTGCCACATACTCAAGTTTACCCACTCGTCCTATATAAGACCTGCAAATGTTTTGCCGGCCAAAATCTTTGGTTCGCCCCCAGTGATAGTAATTGAGTGAACATATGTCTCCATACTAATTTTTGATAAATTTACACGTTGTTAGATGTACAATTATAGCGATTCTATGTTAGAGATATGGCTTGACGCATGAAATGCTGGAACCTTACGTTTTAGTGCTATGGTAAGTTCACCTTTAGTGTTGGTAATATATGGAACTTTGGTTAATGTGAGACATGTTATATTCGTGCTTAAGGCTGTGTTAGGGTATCGCTTGTGGCATTAATTCTTATCAGATTGATTTATGTAAACTTTATTTACATGTGCAAACAATGTTTATCAGTTAGCAGGTATTCGTATTGTCAAGTAATATAATATTGACGATGAGTGTATTAAGATAAATCTGTTTGTTAAATATTACCATGCTAATTGTAAAAATTAACCATTTGGATAATTGTAGACGATTATGCTGTTGACTAGGTGTGCCAGTCAAGTGCTAACGTGTTGTGAATATGCCTGTTAGCTTACTGTTACTCTGCTTAAGATGAAACTTTGTTATTGTTAGCAGTTTTTTCGGTGTATAAGGTTTGTTAGGTTTGCTCGTTGATGATGTATATTCTTATGTTCAGATTAGTCTATGGTAAGGCTTATTAATGTTAAAAGAAACTTGATAACGTTAGCATCCTATAAATTAGTTCGTTGGTCAGTGAATAAAAACTTGTTTTGTTATATTATATTTATCAAGAATGATACTCGAAATGTTGTAGCTGGAAACAATAGTCAATAGTTTCTCAATAGATCATATAGATGGTGGAGGAAGAGAGAGATGCTGGAAGGGTGTGGAATCTTTCTTGGTGTTGTATGATACGTATATTTACCTGACTTTAGGTATGTTAAAAACATATACTCGAATACTCTCTACGGTATAAAACGAACATTGCGTTTGTATATTCCTTCAGCATCAATCTCTAGTAGACAAATCGAGATTGCAATTGTGTTTACCTCCAACTAAGCAATAGATCACAGGGGGCTGAGTGAGACCGGAACTAGGTGTGGTGTTAAGTTTGAAATATACTGATTTACTGTAGGTAAATCAGTAAAATCCTTTTATATATCAAAACCCAACCCCACTTGGATTGTGTAAAAAAAACCCAAATATTGTTCTTACATTTATAAACCATGAAATACCCAAAAATGTTTAGTAAGAAATTTTAATTGTTTAAAACAAAATAAATTAAAATAAATAGAAAATAATAAAAATTTCAAAATAAATTTTAAAAAATTTAAATTGAATACAAAAAATAATGAAATGAAACTAAAAAATAAATAGCAAACGCAAATATTTACAAACTCAGCACCGCACCGGCTCCATCACCGGTGTCGGTAACAACTCTGACTCTTTCTCAGACTCTTTCTTCCATCCTTCCTCCTCCCTCCTTCTTCCTTTCTCCATATTCTTCTGTTTTGCGCTCCGTGCATTTCTTCAGGGACACCCTCCTCTGGGGGCCCCCAGTACCCTTTACGAACTTATAACCCCCGTATTCGAGTTCTAAGACCTTATAAACATATATTTTGTCACCAATACTGTATTATTATTATACAAATATTTACTAACTCGGCATCGCACCAGCTCCAGCACCGGTGTAGTTGTCAACTCCGACTCCTCTGACTCAGACTCCTTCTCCGACTCCTTCCTTCTCTGACCCGAATCCAACTCCTTTCTCCTCTTCTATTGTGCATTCTGTTCATTTCTACGGGGGGCCCCCATCCGGGGGGTTCCCAGACACCCCTCACGATCTTGAAACCATCATATTCGAGATCTACGGGTTCGATAACATATATAAAGATTTCAATATTGTATCATTACACGAATATTTACTGACTCAGCACCGCACCGGAGCCAGCACCGGTGCATATGCCAACTCCTCTGATTCCGATTCCGACTCTTTCCAGAAATCCGACTCTGAATAATTTCTCCAAATTTCAACCTTCTACGAATATTTCAATTTTTAGGGGGGCGGCCTAGAGCCCCACCAAATTTTAGCCCGATACGATAAGCCTAACCCTGGTAGAATAATTAATAAATAATAATTAATAATAATTAATAATAATACCATAAATAATAATAATATCACACTCACATAATAATAATAATTAATAAAATAATAATAATAATAATAATAATAATAATAATCACACCGTCAGTCGGTCGGTCAGGCGGCCAGCCGGTTGGTCGGTCGGAACTCGCTCGCTACCTAACTCGGATAGATATATATACGCAGAATCGAAAGGAGAAAGGTTAAAAATGACACAATTTGACCTTGCTTCTAGGGGGCAACTACCCCTTAGAATGATCCTAGCGACACCAAAACTCTCCGGAAACGAGATCAACACACACAATAACTATATACCAAGTTTCAGCCCAATACGTTAACTCCTTCATAGAAATAAATGGTACCTACCAAAGGCATCCCATTACTTTAAAAATATATATATATATATATAAGAAATTAAACTAACTAAATTAACTATATACTAACTAACCTTATACTTTTAATTATTACTATATTACCTATTAGTACCATTACCTTAGATCTTGCGTATTGTTTTCATCTTAGAAGAAACAATTCATATATGATCGTCCTTATATAATATATATAAAAGTATATATAATAAATATATAATAAATTTGCATACTACATAAAATATAATATATTTTTAATACTATTAACTATTAATGAAGTATTTATATACGTACATAACTATAATTTTAGCGTCCTACTACGATATATAGGTAATATAGCCTATATCTCTCATAAAATCATATTATTATACTACTCACTACGACTCTACTCTCTTCAAAACTACAGATAACACTACTCACCAACTCACATATATATATATTTATATATATTATATATTATTATATTATTTATATGGGTCGCGGTGAGAAACAAAATTAAAGAATTAAGAATGCTCTCCTCCTGTTACTCACTCTCTGACAGACCTCATACCCATATAGTAATATAATACCCAACCATATATATATATATTAAGTATATATATATACTAGTATATATAAATTTAATGTTAGTATTTTTTTTTTTAACGAACTAGTAAAAAATAACATAAAATATACTCACCTCCTCACTCATTCACCATCTCCCAGTGTAATACACATATCCCTATCTTCAACAATATATAAATATTAAGATATTAATATTGACTCTGTTATGCTTTTACGGACGCCGTCAAGGTTTGTACTTTCCTCTCAATTTTGTTAATTTTTTTGATATAGATTCTTATATATCTATCTTCTAGTAATAATAGATCCTCCTATATAAAGAGAGTGAACGATAGAGTTACTAGTAAGATGATACCTGTTGGACTTAAACATACCCGTACAGATTTTAAAAACAAAAAATTAACTAGTAATACCTCGTTAGTGCCTCCGCTAAAGGATTGGCAGTGAGATCGGCGCGATCTCTCTCCGTTCGCCGCGACCCGCGCGCGCCAGAGGTAGTAAGCAGCGTATTGCTCGCCGAACACTCATTCCAGGGAGGGTCTCCGGAACCCCCGAGTCTCTCTTTCTATTTGCGGTGGTGTCAGCCTGGGTTTGTTCCTCCTCCGGCCCCTTCCCCTACGAGGTTATTGGAAAACGTCCCCCCCTGCTTGGGTCACACAATGGTTTAGATATCTTCCCTAGGGATGGCTCAGCACCTTACTTAACAATAATATACGGAGTACCCCGGACTTTACCAACCCCTCGCTCCGAAATTTTTTGTACATTGGTTTGTAATAAGCTATTAACACGGCTGATTTCCAAATATGTAATTGATATATTCTTCCTCTAAGTTATACTATAACTCGGAATCTCGCATTATGAAAACTATTTTTTTTTTTTACAATTTTGTAATAAGCTTTATACGTCCTTGATTTTCATAATAATAAATGGTCTCCTTTTCTGTATAGTTGTCTAAACACTTTTTTCGAGATATTTCAATTTAAAATTATTGGAAATAAATGTGATTTAATTAAAAATAATATTTAAAAAATATTTCGAATTTAAATTGAAAGATTTGTTAATGTATAATAGCAAAACCATGGTTAGTATCAGCATATAATAGCAATTGTTCACACAAAACAAAAACAAAACTCAAACAACCTGGCTGGAGTTCTTATAAACAAATCAGTGGGGACCATGCCTATATACTTCCCCTCCGAATTATATATTAGTGACTCCCATAACACCCCTTAAAAAATATCCAAATGTAAATTATAATAATACCTATAATACTACTCTCTCATAAGTTAAATTATGTACATAATTCGAACCTTATATCATATTACTTATAGATTATTTTTTATACCCTGTGTATATAGGTTTAATGCCCATAGTCAGATATATATATATTTGGTGAGAGATCAATAATAATATAATATATATAATAATTAATAAATATATATATATATTGTTTATAATATATTATATAAATATATACTTAATAGCAAGTTAATATTTTATTTATATGTATAATATAAAAATATTATATAATATTTTAAAAATATTATATATATATAATTATATAGATTGAGGGCCCTCTACTGTATGAAAATAATTTCGTCTTTGATTCTCCCATGATTTATATTTAATCCTCATAATTGTATCGATCGACGCCTACTCTAACAACTCTTGGCACTACTTATGGCAGCCATATTGGAATTATAAAAAATTCTCAGGTTAACATGTCTTTCAAAAAAGTAAATAGAGAGTAGGGAGTTGTTAGAGCGAACCTGAATTAATTATAATAGGGGAATAAATTATAAATTTTATTTGATAATTTAAATAATAAGTGCCTGATTGTTTAGAGATCTGTAAAACTGGTGATGCAGCAATTTCATTTAGATATTTTTTCTCAAAAATCTGAAGGCAAAAAAGGAAAATGTGTGAGATCAATTGCTTTTTAAATTTAATTAGGTAAGTAACCGCTCTCACATGTATATTATTATCTTAAATAAATATTTATATATATTATTATCTAAAGGATAGTAAATACTATGTATTAAGTATATATACTCAAGTTTAATTATGGCTACTATTGTAATATATAATATATATATTCATTATTTACTAATTAAATGACTCAATAAATATAATATATGTATAAAATAATATAATACTAAATATCAAACCATTGAGCACACATATCTATAATAATAAGGAATATCAAAGGTCAGACGAAAGGTTGTTTTACTAGATAAATATATATATATATATTACATTTAGAAAAAAATGTTCTAATAATAAAGTAGTATATTTTTGAGTATATATATATATGACTATCCTTCAAATAACTTCTATGTTCTTATATAACATCTAGTTGTGAAGTAATATATCACTCTAATATATATTACTTATTATAATTATCAATAACTAATCTATTTTATTCAAAGTTCACACAGTAGGTATAGGGAGATTCTTCTTATATATATATAGATAACTATCCTATTATTAGATGTCTAATATAGAATAATTACCTGATTATATTTATGTAGGAGACATCAATTAGTGAAGCTAAGAGTTACGTATAAAAACTCTAGTATATAATATATATATATATATAGTCATATATGATCAAAATAATAAAAATAAATTAATACATCTATTAATAATAATCCAGACCTATATTCCTCTTATATATAATATAAAGTTTTTCATTTGCATTTTATACAAATACTGTAATATATATATTATATATATGCTGTATCTCACAGCATGATAGTTTTTTGAAAATCTACTTTCTCTTTGAGTGTGTAGTCCATAATATAGAGATGTACAAAATATACGTCAAGATAAACACCCTAAAGAATTTACATAATTATATATCATAGATACGCTATTTAGTGATTTCGCAGTGCTACTAACCCTATTATCAGTAAAGTGTGATATGAGCCTAGTCTCTGACCCCGCCTAGTTAGCCAATATAATACGTGAACCACAGTGCGTCACAAGCGCTCCCTAAAATCAAGGCCGCCCCAAAAACGACTGGTTCCTACCGACCTCCTACCCACCAACAATACTCCCAGGTATTAATCCTCGTTGAATTAAAAGGTTAATCACAGTCGCTGCAAGCGAGCGGGACGTTTCATACCCTGGGGCGGAATGTCCGGTAAGTGTCCCCCGCGACACCCCAAAGAACCAATAGAGCCGGAGTGCACGGTTCCCGACTGAGCCCATCCCCGTGAGGGAGGATTTCCCCCCGTAGTCAACTGAGGCCGAGAGACCCCGAACTCACTGACCGGAGCGGACTGGCCGTGGGACTTCGTTAAGTATAACCCCAAACACAACCACCTAACCCAACAACTAATGCAGAACTATTAAATTGGAGACCATTAATTTCCAAAACAATCCTATCTTCGCTAACTTCTAATAAAATTAATCAAAACCAATATCTCTAGTGGACAATATGACTATTTTGATAGGCTGAATATACAATATATTATAGCATATATATACAGTAGTAAATGGAGCAAACCAACAATCATGCCTGGCAATATAAAATATTATAATACTATAGATCTAATATAATTATATACTAAACATAATAATATTACATAATCATATTAATTAACGTATGATCGACATATCCAAGAACTCGACTAACACTATTTCATCGATATAATTGAATATCCAAAAGGTCAAGACGAGATATTTCAGCTTTACCATATTAAGTATATATATTATACGTATAGTCTAATATTATATAACTTAATAGTATATACTAATAATGAGTAAATACTATACTATCTAGCCTCGCTACTTATACCTACATAGTAATAACTATAATAGCTATACTACCATTATGAGTAAATAGGATCATGTCGCATATAATCGCGCAGATTTTTATACATAGTCGTAATGTGCTATTTCAATTTCGAACATCATTTCATTAAAAATTGATAAGTAAATGAGAAAATCAAAATTGAAAACTTTGTCAAAGTCAGCTTCACACCTACTAAAAATAACTTTTTTTTAAAAAAAGTTAAAATCTATGTAAACTAAGTTAACACTACATAACCGGTACTTAACGGTAGAGATAAATGTTTAAATCTACTGTAGCCTTATAGCTCCTCAACCAATACTTCTATAAATCAACCTCCACTTTAACTACCCAGTACTCAAAATATAGATCACTTTTTTATTTCATTATTTTATTTCTTATTTCTTCATCTCTTTATAAAAAAAAAAAAAAAAAAAAAATATAATGAAATAAACAAAAAATGACACAACCGAAGAAACAACAAACTGAAAAAAACAGACCCTCCATTAAGTGAATGTGAACCACAGAGAGATCTTTTTCAGCAAACATTTTATCCGCATTTACTTGCTTAGATTCTTTAAAAAAAGATTTGGCCATTTAGAGCCGTTCAACACTCGGAATTACCAACAGAATATGCGCAACGGGAGTCCACTAATAAGTACTACTTATTTATCTATCTGTATCCATATACTAGTGTAGTATTCTACAATTTTGAAAAATAAATAGAATAGTTACTATTTCTTGCCACCCATAAAAGCCCTCCGAGATAAATTCTATGCATTATTCATAACTTTAACTGAAACATATTTACTGTTTCATAAAAACATGCATGCCATAGAGTAGTTGAAGTAGAGTCCTAAATGAATAGTGTATTTTAATTTAAATAGGTGATTCCTTTTATAGATTTGAAATTGATGCAATTCTTCATATTTCTTTTTTTCTTTCCTCCAAATAGTATAATATCTTCTCACCTATCACATCGATGCTTTCTGACTGGTCAACTTTTCACCGTGTAATGTCCTATTAAAAAACAGTAGCATATTTAATCTTTCCTTTGAAACAACTAGTTGACCTTTAGCCACGTATGTTTACACGTCCGTCAACGTAGTTGAATAACTCAATTTTTGCGTACAGAGCTCAGTTGGATGACCCCAAGTCGATCCTGAGAAGTTACTTCATGATAACTTGCGTACCAAATTACTGGGAAAATGGTAGCAATGATTTGAAGCTAATGTGCTGCTAAACATTTTCATCTATTTGTCCCTACTGATTCCTATCCAGGAAATTAAATCAATGATTCTGCTTCACCAATTGCAAAATGCAAGGAAAGGTCAATTGTAATTAATTGATGATGAAGGATTTCAATTTTCTTTCTTATTAACACGTCCAGCAATTATACTCCAAAACACATACTGAGAAGGAGAAAGGTCAAGAACAAAAACGTAGAAATAGGGAGAAAAAGTGAGTAGCGGATGTTCGGAGCGAGGTGTACCGGGCGACGGGGCCAGCACAAGTGAAGTTCTGTCAATAAGAAGAATATATACAAAATACACTGCACCGATCAACCCGCAACCCAATCAATCTGCCAGAAGATGACTAACGAGGCAGTCCTCCTCAATGTATTGTGAGTAAAGGAATTACTCTCGGGTACGACAAGGATATGTATCACCTGTGCAGAGAAGATGAGGAAGAGAAAGCGCATGTGAGAAGTATGTTGTAATATTAGGTCGCATGAGGTAAACTATAGAAAGTCTTTACGGAATCTAGAGGAATAGTATAATTTAAAATGAAGCGATCTCGAAAGTCAAGTCTCGCCCATCTGTTGCAAACCTGCCCGGAAAGATCAACAGGTATCAGAACTGGTCTTACCAGCTTAAAGCCACCCAGGAGAAATCAGAGAGTGCCACACTGGTACATCCGTTGCACAGCATATTTCTAAAAGGAGAAGTCGAGACTCACACATGCTAATATCCGTAAGTACTCCTATGAACCCTGGCAAAGATACCTATGATAGATCTTAATACAAAATCAAGAATTAAAAAGAAGAACATATTGAGAGGTATGTTATCCAGGTGGCGCCAGAGTGAAGTGTATATCGTGTGTAGTACGATAGATAGAGAGATTGAATTCCCTCAAATGTAGATTCAAATTGTGATCATGGCATGCTTGGTCGGTACACTGAATGAATATGAGGAGTCCATCTAGAAGGTCAAGAAGAAGTTTCATAGCAGATTATCAGTGTCTGAGACCCCTGGATTCAGAAGATAGAGTATGAGTATTAATAGATGCATATGATTTTCTGCGTGCCATTTATACCGTAGAGATTTAGGTTGAGGTACAGGAGATTGAGGAGGACAGTAGGGCTTTTAGGTGTCACAATGAACAGGGTTAGGAAATCAACGTGTTATTTACAAAGAAATAATATGATAGGATAATTTTGGATGTTGTGTGAAGATTGAGTATTCCCTTGTAATAAAAATCAATATTCATTGCAGCAGAATCGGATTCACTTGATTCGTAAAGGTGTGTGCATTCAGCACCAGTGTTTGAGACTTGTTTTAGCATAAAACTAGTAGAGGTTTGTGATATTGGTAGATGGCGCTTAAATTACTCTAGATACAAGAATAGAGTGGCAATGGTTTAACTGTGAAATAGTAGAGTGATATAAAAAAGTCCTTAGATGTCTGTTACCAGGTTAAATAAATGATGTTTAGCTCAAGATAAAAAATAACCGCATTTTCGAATATAACAAAATGCTTTACCCATAATTCGCTCATAGTCCTTATCGAAATACCAAAAAGATGCATCTGTTTAGCTATACACATAAATAGAATCTTTGATCATTATTGCCATTAACACTGAAGTCAGGCTCTAATGTAGAATTAATGGGAGACTACTCTTCGAGAGAATGATAAATAGACGGGATATAATCATACTATTATATTATATACGCTAGAATCGAAACACAGGTGTGGTTGTAGAATCGACTTATATAGAAAGCAATATATATACAATACATATTATAAATAGGTCCTGGAACCTTTAATTAACAGAAAGTCAACATGATATATGACTCGGTATTAATTACGTGAAGTACGGATACTCCTCTTATGTTTAATAAATAAAAATCAATAAGGGATAAGGCTATTCTCTTATTAGTAAATCCTTCCTGGCCTCAGAGTCAAGACCATAAAGAATAAGTCAGGAGTAGACGATGTTGAAAGAAACTCCTCCATAAAGACAGTAACCATTTGCTCTACAGCTACTAACCGAAACCCAATAAGCATATAGTCATCATCCTCCTAATTGTCTATCTATCTTTAATCTTTTCTTAGCATTTCAATATGCGTAATCCCTACTCCGTTCTAAATGCTGACCATGTAAGTAGTCATAATTTATAGCAATTATACATAAATTGGCTAACATACTTAAGATACATCTTTTTTGACGACCAGTACTCGGTCTTCGCACACCCCACAAGACTACAAATAACCGTAGCTATTAGACTTAATATTAACTAATGATGAAGTACCTCGGTTGGATTAAGCCTTCATAAGTTTGAGGTGGCCTCGCTCGATGGAATTAGTACTAATAGTGACCAGAGTAACTAATTAATTAGAATTTAAATATGTGAATGAATCGATTCATACTGCTTAGCCCCTAAAAATCCGTGCAAAAAGCTAATACACAGCGACCCAATTTAATCTATAGAAATCCTTCCGAAATGATCACATATTAATTTACCAAATACTCGGGACAAGCTTAGTGTGTAAATCCTGACTGGTGAAGATCAAAGTAGAATTATAACATAACGACCAAAAACCTACTATTTCTTACACTGTTGGCGAACATTTTAAGACATAGTTTTTAATGACATCTCATTCTAAGTCTCAGTATTTGTTAAAAATTTAAAATCCATTAAGAGTCGAAAGAGAACTAAATCCTGATCTTCCGTGTAGAATTATAGACAGACGATAAGAATTAAAATTCTCATAATTGAATAGCTAATAGATGTTTCAAATAATTACAAAGCCATTCATGATCAGTGAATAGAGGAAGCATGTAAATATTTTAGACAAATTATATAGGAAAATAGACTAATCATAAGAGAACTATATAACTCAACGTCTAACTATAGTATATTCAAAGAGAGACTCCGAGCACAATTTCAGCATAAGGACCCCAATGTCAGCTAACATACGCCTCAGAGACCTGCAAGAAAGTATTTTCAGCTTCCATATGATAAAGCTTAACAGTAAGGACAACCAGTAGAGCAAGTAACCCTGCCCGTATAATAAAACATTCGAGCCCATGCAAAATATAGGTATGTTCAGATAAGACGGGTTGTTCCGTCCAACATTTTAATCTTATTTTGCTACCTCTCGGTTACTGAGGAAAGATGGATCAAAGTAGGATATTGGAGTCATCTGACATTAGTCTTTGGCTATTGCATGTACACAAATAGCACCTTACAGAATCTTGAATAATTGCACCTGCTCAATGAATATATTAAACGCTGATTACTAGACCATATTGATCCAAGTAAACTGCATGCCCTGGAGTGGATCTATACTTAGGGAATTTTGCATCAAGAGTAAGTACCAGCATTGCACAAGGGCACCTGTATATTGTTATTTAAGCAATCAGAGACTCTCACACTCTTGTAGAAGCCACTTGCCCTTCGATGACTCACAGCGGTAACACGAACAAGTTACACCATGACTGTGACAAAACGGCAAACTATGTATGCTGCTCCCCCATCTATATCGTTATAGAAAGGTGTCAAGGATAAGATTCCTTGACGTCAATGTCTCCCTAGCCAACAACCGGTATATTAGTAGGCAAAACACAGTTAGCGCTCTACGAAAATCTCTCGCTTGTAATAGGTTCATGCGATACACACGTTACTGAAAAGGGGTATACTTTCACAAATCATTTGACAATGATAACCAGGCTCTTGTCTGAAATCCCAACACGCCCGGCCTCTCAGAAAAGGCTACAGGTCAATGTCAGCGACAACAAACCTTTCTAGCTAACCTGTCATGGAAAATATTCCTATCGACATTTGATCCGAGCACGCTCCAAGATTTGATATCCTCCATAATATTTACTCACTTTAGCAAAGCTTCTGATTGTTGCGCGCCATTCAAGGCTGATGAAGAAGATATTGCAAAATGTCTTGGTATAGGTGGGAGTGCGATACGTTATTGTTGGATTACAAGGCACTGGCGTCTTGAGAAGGAGACTCAGTTGATGTTACTCAACACTAATGGCCCAACTCAAATTCTAGTCACTGGGAAACTAGTTGAAGAGTATGTGCTGTTCCCACAGGGTTTCAGTGCTGGGGGGCCACCGTTGTGCCACTTCAATATATATAATTGATTGTAGGCCAGGGACTAAATGCGATGTTCTAAGTTGCTCGGATGGATACCAAGTGGGCCACCTCAGTTTAGGAATAGATAGATGATATAAGATCAAAACAATGCACTCTTGGATAAACTTCTTGGTGAGCAGATAAGTCGTGCAAATGAATTTTAATAGTATAAGTAATGTTAAAGTTCCTTCACCTGAGGGGATTTAGTCTTCAAATAAAAGTTTCTTAACTGATTGAATACTGTAACTGGTGTGCGAAAGATCTTTTGCGCTTGCACGCTCGTGGACCACGTGAAACCTAAAAGATTGTAGGTTGGATATTAGTGATGCTCCCAATAGTATTTGAACTCACCCTCAATCTGTGTTGAATTGCTACCACATAAGCAAAAGTCTAATAAGTATGTCTCTGGTCACATCTCACACTCAAACGCTCAATCCGTCATCGTCCTCTCTACAAGATAAGCCAACGGACTCACTCAATACAGTTAAACGGTATAATCGAACCCTACGCCTCATGTATAGGCAAACTCATACAAATAGAAAGCTTCTTTGCTCGCACAAAGTTCTGAGACCCTTACTTAAAAGAGCACGAACTCATACCATTCCATATGAGAGAGTGCCAACGACTAGAGCAACAAATAGAAAAATCGATATCCATGGCTTTTTTGACAAGCAGGTAAGAGCTTTACGTGAGAGAGGCACTCGAACGGTGATTGTTTACGACCAGTTTTCTCTGATTAGACAAGTGCGATTTTCTTCTCATCCAGGAGTACATGATAATATATCAACCAATGTAGTGCTTATTTATAAAACGGAGACCACTCACATAATATCTTTCATACCAACTAAATAGTATGCCACACGGCACCATCCACCAAGCCCCCACGGGGTCATAACTAAAGCAATAATTCAAGAGAAAGCACCAATCCTCCTTTCGACTATCAAGAACACGTTATACGATTCAGCAATAGGGTTGTTAAATTTTTGGGACGATTGGAATCCCTGCCCACAGCGAGGAAGCTTGGATAGTTCAATTGCAAACACTTTTAAGAATAAGAGGTACTTGCTACATAGGTATTAACTGGCATGTGCGGTATGGGATCGAGCGTATAGGTATAATTTTAGACGAATAGCCTCATATCTGGTAATCTTGAGACTATAGTTTACGATTAAGTACCGTCGCTAGTTAAACAGTAATTATTATAGCTAACTGCCATGTGATTGACTCGTTCAACCTATAGTTATTAAACGGCAGAATGTCGTGCACATGGAATCCCCCCTCATGAGTAAAACAAAATGTATCAATTTTTTATAAATTTCTTCTAAGACAACAAGTCTGAACATTTTGAGTTACAGAAAGTTGACAACCCTAGGCTTGCTTTTGATTGCACCGCCCCGAGAGCACTGGTACCTGCGTCTTAGTGGGTGACTGGACCAGTCTCCGATAGGCCACATGCTTGCCCTTCCTTAACTGGTCGCCTTATATTTTTCCTTATGTGTCTTATGTTAACTTCAAACAGCATTTACCATAACAGCACGTTGAATGATAAACATCTGCTAACAACGAAAAATTGAGAAAATGATGCTTAGTTGACACGAATTTCAGCCAATTCCACCAATTTGATGCACGTGGTAAACAAAAAATAAGCACAGATCTGTTTTTTTCACCCCGCAAGAATATACAAGAAACACAAATTCATGTGAAGGATACTTTTTCATGTATGTTCACCAGATGATAATTAGAATAGGAAAAGATTATCCGTCGCTTTAGGAGAATGAAAGCGACCCATCCTTCGAAGAAAAATGATTGGTTATCTTCTCATGCCATATATCAAAGATTTTATAGCATGCAATACATTCGACCCACCTCTAGGCACATGAGCCAGGCACACCAATCAAATACCACTGCGGTCGAAGTCTCTCCTATTGAATGAGATGAATATTAGAAGATTTAAAGATAATACCAAAACGGTAAAAATAGTGTGGATTCACAACGTCTACAATTACTGAAGTATAATAAAAAGCATTCATACTTGTAAAATAGGAAGAGATATTATAATCTTCAATACATGAAAGTGATACAACCCAGATGGAAAAATCTATATGGTTCACATAAACCTACTTCAAATGTTTCTGTGAAAAATCATGATCATAGGAAATCCCTGAAGAACCGTTTGATGAAAATGATGATAAGATATGGACATGAAACCTCATATGAGGACTGCATGAAAAATGGTGATTCTTAATAGATAAAAGGTGCATATAAGGACTCCGAAACAACGATGTAACAGAAACACTATTTACGTAAACTAACGGACTCGATAGAAGTGTGGCAATGCCATGAGACTTTGGTAGCGACAACATATAGACAATCAACACCCACATACTATAATAAAAGACGATGACTTTAGAATGTAAAACTGAATGAACCAACGCGTACATAGAATATAACTGATGGTACTGACATGGCGTGAAATTTGAAAACTAAACAATAAGAGCGTTAATATCTGTTATAAGATGAAGATAAACTTACCTGCGTTTCGTACCTAATAACCACATAGATGGAAAGCCAAAATCAGAGCTATTAAAAAATTTTGAACTATTGTCATCATGATTACGTGTCAATCACCACTAAAATGTTATCTCTCTTGATATTTTAATAAATAATCACTCCGTTGATAAATTTCACCTCCCATATCCAATTCAAGTTATCTCACACACTAGAACATGATGAAATACAATAAATATTGCTGCCGATACTCCATGCTCAATCTCGCTCGATAGTAATATTAGGCGATTCTGTCGTCGATTAGATAGCAATGGCAAGTAACCTTATTGTTATAATATTAAATATCATAATTATTTATCAACACAAACAAAAAACTTGAAATAATCAATTCCCGAGGATGAAAGATATTATAGTTTCTACCATGTAAGTCATATTAACCTTTACCACATGCAATCAATATTACACCGTGGGAGATGATCAATACAAGCTTCATATTTATTTTCATATTAAATAATATATTCTCCATATAAATACACTTATTTGCATAAGGAGAAAATTTCTCAAAAATTTAAGTTGAGGGGATCTAAACACTAAAAAGATAACTCTAAAGATCATTAAAACTCCTCTCCACATGGCACTTTTGCTCTGAGGAGTTTACCAATCTCATTCGTTTAAATCACAACTCAATCCTCGCCCGATACATTAACACACTCCTTCTGGCAAATCATAATGACATCTTCACTCTCTCACCAAATACGCGTCAGGCTGCGAGTAACATACACACCAAAAGCGTGAACTGCTCACATTAACTGACATAGAAACGAGATATTAGATTCTCCACTCCATTGTGTGAGAAATATTCCTCGAAAGACAGAATTGTGCGAATGAAGACAAAATCGGAAAAATAACCAGAGCCTCAGTTGCAAAAAATTCAGAAATTAAAGATATAAAATATGAACTCGACGAAACTAATTTAAATTTAAAAGGAAAAAGTAAACTTACCAATTATATTATATAATAAACCAGGTAATACCTCATATAACAAACAAACAAACATGTTACTATAAAAAAAACATCCTTTTTCTTTCAGATGCTTTTTAGACTTTCTTCTTATTATATATAACGTGTCTTTAATTATATTTTTTATGCAGATTAAACAAATATGCCGCTTTTAGTTTTTGTCTCCATCTAGCATCGACCTGTTTATTGTTACAGCCGACGGCGCATAGTGAGAAATAATATCAAATATTATTGGCCATCTTCTCCATTTTTGTTGAGTGGGGTACGATTACCGGCCAACTGGCGCAAAGCGTTCAATATACCCTCGCGAGTTTCTAATTAATATTTTATGGGCGATATTTCATGCCTTATAGAACCCGTTATCACTCATTACCTAGGGACCGAGGTGATAATGCAATAATCACTCATATATATCAACAATTATAAGAACTCCTATGTATACTCCTATATAATATATATACTCACCTATTACTGACGGCAACTCTATTCTCATATTTACTCACTGTACTGTAAAAAGCCCCTATATACTTACTTCTGTAACACATCTCCATATAATATAACTCACCTACTCTCACCTATATATAGTGAGTATCTCATAAATATTCATTATATATATATATATATATAGTAGATAAATTCAAGCAGTACAATCGCTAGAAGATTATCCAATCCCACCGAATAATATGAGCTAATAACACCACCGTGAGCGCAAGAAAATAAATATTAAACACTAAATCACGTCCTCATAGAACATCAATGTATTTACGGCCATACCACCTCCTAATAAGAGTGGTGACTGTCTCAGGCTAAACCCGATAAAGATCATATACCAAATAATTGTTCACACTAATTTTCACCACTGACTGTTGAGTGTAACAAAGACGATTAGTGAAAAATATGCTGCCTTTTGCTTTTTATATTAATATTACACATAATGTATATAAAAGAAAAAACATCATATATTTTCTATCCTCAGCTCTACAACCTATAGTCCTATATATAAGAACTGAGTTAGCTTCGGTCCTGCTTAGTCCTCATTTATTTCATTGTTTAATATTGTGCATGATATTTATCATCATCGCGTAAATGTATTGTTAGATACCACCTTGACATAACATCCAATTGATATTCCCTGATCACCCTAATGCTTTATCTATTACTTCCTTTATGTTTGACTTCCGAAAATCACAATCCATCTGTGTCTTCGCGCCACCCCCTCATAATATACGACTCCCCCCGTCACCTCCGCATAGCGCGCAGATCGTGCCCCGCTCGACAAGTCTCGCTGGGTCCGGGGGGAGTTTTTTTTAAAAATAACCCACCCACCCCCATAAATATTTAATAATAATCGAAAATCAATAAATAAAATGAAAAACTTATTAATGAAAAATTAGAATTCCTATTAAATAATAATGATACAGTATAAACTCTCAATTAATCCGTTACATCACCAGTGTGAATAATTGAAGTAATAATAATAGTAATACTTGAATAAATTCCCCTAAATCATATTTGAATTACATAATATAATCAATAATGTGAATATATCATAATGTCTTTTCTATAATTTCCATTAAATATAACTCTCACCAATGCAAATAACGTGCTAACTAAATAAATAGAACATTGCGGGCCCAGAGCTATAACAGGAAAGCCGAAGATTACGTATGTTTTTCTTATCGAAAATTCTCCTCCGTTTAAACGGAGCCCCCGTCCATACTCTCTATTCAAAGTCCTCACCTCTCTATAATTAAAATAGCGAGATAGCTTCTCTATTGTGAAAGGCGTTAGCTTTCACGAATCCTGTGGATCCTCTCTGTCCAGTACGCAGTGTGAGTTGAAACTAAAAGAAACATTTAAGTTTAAGATCAATAATACAGAGCTCAAATTGGCTCACCATCCAATTGAAAAGAAAAATATAACACTCCACTCGTATGTATTTGTGTTAAGATTTTTGAAATAAGGCCTTCTTGGTGATCTATGTTTTGTGTTAAGTGTGAGATCTAAAGGAGCTATTCGCCAATGAGTAGTTCATCTATAGTTGGCAATGAATTTTCTCTTTCCCCTATACCCAGATAGCGGATTCTTGCGTTAGTAGGGGTTGAGCACCTGTTGCTATGATGGTTGTGTGTTTCGAACAATTACTATGCTTAAACTTAAACTTTTTTTTAGGCTCCACTCACTCGCGTCGTACAGGTGACTCCAGCACGGTTCGAAATATGCTAACGCCTCTTCACAATCACAAGACTGTCTTCCATATCTTATATATGCTCGTATAGATCATGCCCCGATCTTAGCCGACTATACTTCAAGGCGCTCCTTATATAATTCTATAGTACTCCCTCAATTATTTATTTTACTACTACAATATCTAATGACCTAAATAAATATTACTAATTAATAAATACTATATATCACATTATTAATTTGTACACACAAACAAATACGTACATAAATATTATATAACTTATAGATATACCCTTATTATTTATATCAAACAATAATCTATACTGTACCTCAATATCATATATATCATTGTTTAAAGCTACATTTCTAGATTCTGCAAATGACCTTACTGAAGGCCCTTTACCGGAGGTACCAACGCTTAAATATGTTCTATAATGTTTAGATTACTAGATTAATAATATATAAACCCATTTCACCATATAACATTGCCAAGTTGCAGATGTAAAGCTGTGCAGATTCATTATTTCTTTCATGCCTTCCAAAATTTTCTCTATTTCTGCTCTACGGATATTATATTTAGCTCTCTAAGCAACAATTTCGCAATCCAAACACTTCTTGAAGGGAGAACAACAAGTTTTGCATCAGCGTACAGTCTGTCCGTACTTTCGTAGCCCCATTGGGACTAAAGATAAGCCACTGGGCAACCATAATATGTTGGGAAAGTTGTGCCTAAAACACATCCCCTGAAGGTTGCCCTCGGTAAGAAGTGACCCCAGAAAGCAATGCCTTTGGGCTCTATTCTCAAGAAATTATGGCGAAGTCACCGCCCGGAAAAAACCACCCTTAGTGTGTCATGACCTGCCTACTCTCTCCTGCGATTGGTGGACATTACGATTCCTCATGGAAAAAGTTGAAAAAGGCAAGACGAAGTCTTTCCTCACTTACCAGATTCATTCCTCCTCACAGTAGCCCAGGTCCTTCTCAGTAATTGAAATAACTATCACTCTCAATACCTTCACCACCTCTTCGTATAACGTTTAATAACAATTGGTTTATGACGAGTCCTGAATATTATAAGAAGAAGAACGTATAGTTTCTTAACAAATATATGCAGGCAGGTCTGAAAACTATACTTACCTCTATTATTTACCCAAAACCACCTTGCCTATGACTTATAGAATCTTATAAATATTTACAGCTATACGGTCCTATACTTATACTAAAGTATATATATATACTACTAACCCCCCTACGTGCCTCATATACTATATATATATATTACCCCTATATATTTATTATATAGTTAGTATTATATTATATCTGTAGCAGTTTTTTATCTCTCCTCTCTCCTTGTGGATAGTAATTGAGTAAATCTCCATTGATAAACATGCTTTAATATGCTTTATTCTCGCATTGAAATATATTGAGTGTGGTCAATAGACTAGCTCAACTAAAAACTGATTGCCTGGTGTAGTCATTGTCCGTAATGTTGGTTGATGGAAATTTTTTATAGGAAATTATAGTACAACAATCCTATTGTTTAAAAACCATACCCTGATTTAAAATGGTTCATTGATTGTTATAAAATGGGGTTCCGAATAAGTCCACAAATGATCTGCTCTGTGTACCTCTCTCTACTATCTTCTCATTTGCAACAAATCCTCTTTGACGAGTGCAATTGGCAGAACACTCTCCAATGAAGAACATGTGATCAACTCTCTCCAACTATAGGGATATTCACTACAATGAAAAGGCTTGTGATTATTCCAAAGTACGGTCTCATGCGGTCCCGGGTTTTCCTATGTCATGCTGGGTGATTATATGGGTTTTTGCATAGAGAAACCCCCTATTTGACTCGCAGAGAAAAGCACGATCCACAAAGCACTTTGGTTAAATCGCAAGAGCAAGTGCGCTCATTTTTTGCCTATTTTTTATAAGACACACTTTTATACTTTAGCGGATTTTGCTGTGTATATTCTATCAAATGGTAGTCTTCGAGTCGAAAGTAATATAAAGTGTTCTCTTTTTTTCAAACGCCTCTCTCGTGCTTCGATACATTATATAAAACTTCTATAATAAATATATTTAATTTGCTATTCCTATACAGTGCCCTCTACCTACAGTGTAAGCTCATGAACAAACCTTAAAAATGCCCCAATCATCCAAATTATCCTTGGCCAGAACTCCTCTCATCACGATATTCATACTGTGAAAAATAAACTCGCGCAAGAGGTCACTTTCAGTTCTTAACTATTCCACTCCTGCCTCTTAAAGAGAAATAATATCAGACTACAAGAATAAATAATAATAAAATATACAACGCTACTCTTTCTATATTCTTGACATTGACGTGTAATAATACTTTTCTATACTCTCTTCTTTCTTCGACGTCTAAACTTAAATCCACATTGTGTTATTCTCACAATTCATTTTTTTTCTCATATACATTTACTATTTAAGTGTAACTTTCCTCTTTTGGTTAGAAACTTAAATGGTATACACATTCCTTGAAAATATTTGTGTTGATTTTTCTTTAAAGTGGATTAATCATAATAATCTAATTTTACAATCAACAAAGCTCACTAATCATATCTGTGATTTTTACCTTTGTCTGTATAACTTTATATATAAGTTAGATGGTTTTTTCTTTTTCATCCAATTGGCAGATTTAATATTATCTTACCTTCATATGCTTTCCTATTATCCTCTTATCTTCCTCTCTTTCACTTCTTCCTTCTCCTTGGGTAATTCACTCTCAAATTGGCTCCTAACTTTTTCCTACTACCAGTATTAAAATCCCATCATCTCTTTTTCTGCTAAATATATTCTTGATGTTAGTATTCAAGTACGATTATGTATCATTATTTTGTGTATCTTGCGAACGATAAGCTTTATTTTAACAATCATTGTAACTAATAAATAATTCCCCTGTTTTTTATTTCAAGCAACCAAACACCTTAAGAATTGTTCTTTTCCTCCCACTTCTGTAATTTAATTATCTACAAAGTGTTTCAGTACCCTAACTCAAAGATAATTGGTATAAATCCTCTAATAGTTCTGATTTCTAGAAAAACTTGCAATGCGCTTTCTTATATTAATCACTTTCTCAGAAAACCCTGCTTATTCCTTCATTCCATCTTCTTTGTTCTATATAAACTGATCTTCCATATTTCTACTTATAGATAAGTTTATTATAATAAATCAATTTTATCGTACCTATTTTCCGTCGTCAATTCTTTTTAACCACATCGTGTGAGTCTAATTCCACCCTTTCTACAGCTTACCATTCTATTTTAAAAAAATATCTCTCACTCCATAAGTCTTGTTCAACCTCCACTGTTTAAATTTTTTCTAATCAAGTGAATAATTAAGCAAGAATGAGTCTCACACATGTAAAAATTGTCATAACTAAATTTTTGTAATTGAAATCTTGCTGCTCATATATTCTAACTCAGTGAGGCAGAAATTTATCACTATATATTCTTTACCTCCATTATTTACTATTTTCGTAATCTCTTATTCTCATATAATTATTTTATAACTTCATTCACCACAGAATCCAACACCTTTCCCCCCTCCGCGTTAACCTTTTTCACTCACATTAATCTGCCACTCAGTTAACCCTAGTCCTCACCCTACCTTTTCTAATCCTTCTAAATCTTTCCTAGTACTCTCAATATAAAACAATAATCATCCCCATTAATCTATAATAAAAATTTTACATTTTACTAATCCTTTTAAATTTTTTTGTTCATTACAAAAAGTACAATCAAAAAATAATCAAATTTTACCAATTCTGAACTAATTTATTCTAAATCTAAAGCAAAAACTATAATCCAACCGTAGCTCATCTCTTTATTAAATTTCTACCCTAACAATTCTTGCGTAACTCTATTACTTTCATATGCCTCGAATTTTACCTCTCTTCATCCTATTATATATTATATTATACCGCCTCGTACGAGTTATAATAAATATACTAGAGATAGTACCTTATACTTACATAAGTAACCTCACTAAACTATTTTTTCAATAATAATTCCCTAGTAATTTACTATTGTATCCTACTTATACCGTCAAATTACAACCATACTTAATATCTACTTAGTCAATATAAAATATACTAGTTTCAATTTAAATAATATATAAAACATATTAACTTTTTTTATAAATTACATATATATTTCTTACTCAGAAGGGATTTATTCTAGTCTTATTAGTTTTACATTTATATGTGTGTATATATACCATATATATTATATTAATATATATTATAATATATAATATATAAAAATACTAATGTATATATTTTACCTTATATATAATAATATTATATATATTTAATATTAATTACATTAAATCATTTTTTTTAATAAAGATATATTTATAAATACTGATATTTAAAATAATGTTAACATTGAAATAGTAACGTGAATTGGACAAAATAACATGTTAAAATATCAAATCTATTACTGATTTAATGATAATTATAACATTTTCAATATAATATTTTCTTCGATATCACAAATATTAATAAAAACACCCTTTTAAAATACTTTCTATTCTCTCATATATTTCTTATATCCTTTTTTAATTTCCTTACTGAAAATAATGTTGTGTTTTAGGTTTTGTGAGTGATATGAATACGAGTGTAAATATTGATTCAATAAATTTTGTATAGTGATAAGAGCATGCAATGATAAAAAAAAAATATTATAAATAAAAAAGGAAAATGTTCTTTTATCTGATAAAATATTTTTTACATCTTAAAGAATTTTCACTCAACTTTGCTCAAGCGCTCAAGACAAAATTGACGTTTTACGTGAAATCTTTTGATTATAAGTTTGACACTCCACTTATAAAAAAAAATGATTATTAATGTACGTTTATAAAGTTTAATTCAAAGTATTAGGATAGGTTGAAATCTTATATGCTACGTAAATACATATTATTGAGTACTCCTTTTTCTCCAATTTATCATCTGTTCTAATTTCTATATATTAGTTGTTTGCTGTTTTACTGCCCTTCTATTTCAGAGTTCTTATAACTTGTTTGTTAGGATACACAAAATCTATATATGAAAAACAAACTCAGATACGGTAACGTACCTCCTTACCAAAACAACCCTTATTTCCAAGTTTACTTGGAGATTTACATCTGAACACCCAGCCACTTAGAAGCCTGCTCGGAAAGAGGTAATATGATCCTTCCAATTAAGTTTTTAATACTTTTCATATTTCGTACATTTCTCACTACATCTTAATTAATTGCTAAGTACACATACTAGCGTAAGGTATATGAAAAGTGAGTAGAATTGTTAAAGAGACAACAATATTTTATCCAAATGCTAACTATATGTAAAAAATGCGGAAAAGGAATAATCCTTATCAATTATTAATTTAATTAAATAATTTTTTATGATCCTATTTCTATAAAAAATTACTTCATCCATATCTTGCATTTATATAAGATACACTCGCTTAAATAGTGCTCGCTGAGATCATAACTACCTTTATTAATAACATCGTCCACATGATTTACTTGATTAAATTTTGAAAATATTTTCAGCTTCAATTTTTTTTTTTACCACCTCAACCACTTCTTAACACATTCGTTTTTAAATACGTCTAAAGTGTCTTAATCACTGCCAAACCCCTGCGAGCGAAGTCGGGCTGCTCCATCGGGAACGACTGCTCGAGCAAGCCTTGGTAGCTACAAAGTCCAACACAAACACCAGGGATAATAGTCTTTTAGTTCGTCCAGGTTCGGATGTATATAATATAGAGCCTCCATTTTCCAAATATTGATTTATACCAGTAATAATTTCTTTTCCTATTAATTAATGAATTAAAATACACGATTAGAGATATTCTGATGAAGGTGGACCGTAGGTATAAAGTAGCCATAGCTGTCGCAGAACAAAATTTGGGCACTGGTAAGAGCCGAAGAGAATAGAGATGAAAATAAGGTGACCTAAAAGCCGTAGAGCCACAGGTATCGGTGAGTCGCTATCTCTCACATATACACAACATACTAACAGGCTCTATTCATACAATAATATAAAGTAATACGTATTATGTACATGTAATAGCTTGATACCAGCACAGCTAGTAATATTATTACTATAGTAATATTTTATAGTTGCCAAAATTCCTTTTTACAGAAGTTTTAATGTACAATTACGTTGAAAAGTTCGTTTCTAAGGAGATAACCTAAAACCTAAATAAATGCCTAATTTTTCCAAGCAAAATAACTATTTGCACTTAAGTCTTACACATTACTTGTGTGAATATCGTCGAAGTAAATAAGAAATTTTGTTTACCAAAGTTTTGCATATATTTAGGTTTTATATTCTCTTCTTAACCTTATTGTAACTAACTTATATTAAGTTTATGGATTTTCAATAAACTAAACCATAAATTCTGGAAATTATTTCCAAGGTTATGGGACGGTTTTTTTTTTTTTTTTTTTTTTTTTTTTTTTTTTTTTTTTTTGCCAACACACTCTCCGGTTTCACCATTTGAAATTTAAAGCTCCATTCACCATTTTACAATTATTTGGTTCCGGCCTTGAACCCATTCATTTTATAAAAAAAGTAATTATTTTGAACCGGACGCAGGTTTGACTCGCCAAATATTTTTTCCACTCAGGCTCCGACCGTATTTTTTCCCTACTCCGGATCAGCTGAACAGCCCTGATAGAATCAGATTATATTAGATTTGATTACAATTAGAATCAAATTTAAAGGTGAAACAGGAAAAGTCGATTAATATATATATATAATATATATATATATATATATATATATATATATATATATATATATATATATATATATATATATATATATATATACTATATTATATATATATATATATTTTTTTATTTTTTTTTATTTTTTTTTATTTTTTTTTTAAATTCGGGGACAAATTTGGAGGATATTATCTTTGTACCATTACAAGCGTTTTGTCTTAAATAAAGTTACCTGTAAAGTTCTTCATTTAGTAGGTAAATGAGTTAGAAAGGTGCAAGGGGTATGATGTGAATATTGGTGTTTATGTTCCGTAGATGTGACGAGTTGGCTACGGAAACTCTGCAACATAAAGTAGTAACCTATAGAACAGGGTATTGCTGTCTCTAATATTGGACACTGCTATAGATTGCTTGATAGGTACCACCT
>JABUQX010034555.1:0-7500 GCA_015478945.1 Trachelipus rathkii | reverse complement strand
AAGGTCACCAAAGGTCAAAAGGTCACCAAAGGTCACCAAAGGTCACCAAAGGTCACGAAAGGTCACCAAAGGTCACCGGCCCAGAAATTGCCCAAATTGACCAAAAAACAGAAAATTATTATATTTTTGACCTAAAAACATTAGAAATTGTTTTCTTTGACCTAAAAAATAACAGAATTGTTATATTTAGCTACAGAAAAATTGGAAATTTATTTTACTGACCTGTAATATTTTAAAAATTATTCTACTGCAACAGAAGATTATAAAAACCACAAATTATAACAGAATAAATTTGTTGGTATATAAATTGATTGATTTCAACCCAGAGAAGAACATAGAACAATTTTGAAGAACTTTGAAGAACAGTAGAACAAATAAAGGTTGTAACCTTTGACAAAGAAGAACAAATAAGTTGACCTTTAACATTTTAAGAACACACCCGACTAGAAAAAGGGGATAGCTGTTTCTTAATTAATTAATTACAGTACAGAGAACTAATTAAATATAATTATCAATGGAACTTTGATATTTTTTTTAAATAATTTTGAAAGAAAATTATTTTTATTTTTGAAAATAGAACTTTAATATTTTTAAATAATTTTGAAAGAAAATTATTTTTATTTTGAACTTTTGAAATTTTTTAAAAAAATTAAAAAGAAAATTATTTTTTAATTTTTAACATAGAAAAACTAAAGTGATTTAAATTTTAAATTAAATTACTAGCTGAATAACTATAGACAGCTTTTAAATTTAATAGTGAATAAATATTTTCTTTGAACATAGAAATTTTTTGAAAAATATTTGAAAACAGTTTGAATATTTTTGAAAACTTTGAAAAAATATTTTTGAAAACTTATTGTTTTTTTTTTGAAAACTTTGAAAAAATATTTTTGAGACTTTAGTTTTTTTTTAATTTTTAGAAACAGTTTGAGAACTTAGTTTTTTTTTTTTTTTTGATAACTTAGTTTTTTTTTATTTAATTAATTTTAATTAATTAAAGTTTAATCATGGCTATGTTTGAACCAATAGTCTTTACAGTCTTCGTATTTTCTACATTGTTGCTCATTCTCTGCTACCTGGTTCAAAGGGCTATAGCCGGACCAGTTGACCCTAATGGAGCTTCAGGAGGAGCTGAAGGGGATAATAAAGACTTAGAAAATAGTGATTCAACAGAGAGTAAGGATGAGGACATGGATGATACAAATAAAGAAGACAATACAGAAGATGTTAATCAAGATGAAGAACATGATGTAACAGAAGTGAAGACTACTGACGGACAGAAAACAGAAGAGAATAAAGGAGCAAAACCCAAGATAAGGGAACCCACACAAAAGGATATGGGACTTCCTCCAGTATATCTACCTCCTTCTAACATTGATACAATGTCGTTAAACCCAAATCAGAGAACAGCTTGGGATTGGCATCAACCAGGAAATACAGAAAATACAGCAAGAATACCTAAGGTGCTCCAAAAGACAAATGTTTTGGACAATACCTTTAATATACATTTAAATGCATCGGGGGCCACTCCCCCTTCAAATAAAAAGAAAACTTATCCTTCCTGGAATGGCCAAACAGAAATATTTAACAATAGAAGTGAATTTAGTGGAACTTGGGGACAGAACCAACCAAGTGAAACTCTTTATGGAGGACAACCTCAGAATCCGTGGGGGCCATCCCAAAATATTTTAAATAATCCTTTAAGTATGCAGCCACCTCCCGCAGGCTGGCAACAACCCCTTCCTACAATGCAACCTGGTTACAATCCATACCCATATGGACCCCCTTATGGAGGATATTATCCAAACGCTGCGTATGCCCCTCCACTTCCAGAATTGCCTAAAGAATTAAAATTGTATGGAAGAAACACCAAGACCCAAGTTTGGGTAGGCATTAAATTTGAGGATTACCTTTCAACGTTGCAAGAGAAGATACGCACGTTAGGCCTAATAACTGAAAGACAAAATAGACTATGCCAAGACTACAATCTCTTCTGATTTCACATCCGAAGCCCGCCAATATATTCTGAAAGATAATAGCTTCTCGAGGTGCAAGACCCTGGAAGACTTCTTGATTCAATTGAAGATTTTTCTCAAACCAGACAAAGCCGAGACAATCTTCTGTTTATTGAAACAGTTCATGAAATTTCAAAGGAGACCACATGTAACTCTTACTGAATTCATGTTGGACTTGAAGAATCTCCTTTGGGAATATCAGAAAAAACTCATAGATATCGAGCCTTCCTTTGGATTTACTTCTCAACAGATAAATATCTTAATTATGACTAAGATTCTAGAGAGTATGGAAGAGCTCAGAGATCATAGAAGACTTAGAGAAAAAGTTTTAAAAGTCTTTAATCCAGACTTGAGTTTCGTAGAAATTTTAGAGAAACTCAGCCAGATAGAAGAAGGAGTCTTGTTCCAGACTAACCATAGAGCAGAACAAGATAGAAGAAATACAGCTAGAGTGTTCTATACAGAGAACAATAGCACTAATAATAGTGAAGTTAGAAAAGAAAGAACTACATATAACCCTTCCATGAAGAACAGAACCATGGAATGGGGTAATAAAAAGAATACTTCTAAATTTTCAGGAAAAAGAACAAGCCCTTCTCCAAATATAAGACTTAATAAGGGAATAGTTAAGAAACTCTCCAGTAAAGAGATAAAGTCAATGGACTATTGCCTAAAATGTGAATCTTTAGGTCATCATTCCCGAAACTGTGGTTGGAATACCACATATTGTAGAGTATGTAGAAAGTTCCATGCCAGGGGTTCGACGTCTAATTGCAAGAATGCCCCTGTGTGGATCCCTAAAGAAAATGAAAATAATATGGTAATACCATATAATAACCCCACTGATTTTGATAATGGGGTCAAAGCTCGAAGAGTCGAGATTAAAAATGATTCAAATACTAGAAAGTCAAACTCTTACTCAAAGAATGAGCGTAGCTATCAAGGTAAGAGTCCCAAGAAAACAACCAGAGTTCACCTGATTTCTAATCATCAAGCGGATCCAGAACATGAAGAAATATCTGGAGCTGAAGATGAAGAAGAAGGAAACGAACAGTTTTTTCAACCCGATCTCTCCGACAGAGAACAAAATTTTTGATTCCAGGCAAAGATTTAAATGAAGAAATGGTAAATAGAACAGTAATTAAAGAAAATACTTCAAGCTTAAAGAAGAGAGGTGTTATAGTAACCTCTAGCTTCTTTGGTGTAGGAATTAGACCCCCAAAATTGGGCTGTCATTATTTCTTGTCAATATTTTTGACTCCAACAAAAGGTCAGAACGAGGTTGAAGTTCATAGCCTACTAGATTTAGGGAGCACAACCTGTTTGATATCGTTGGATAGATTAAAGGAAATAGAAAGAGAAGGAAGATTTAAACTGTCTCTTAAAGAAGCTAGTATTATAGTTCAAGGGATTGGAACACAGATGATCCATCCTATAGGAGAAGTTGATCTACTTCTAAGACTACACCAACAGTATTACCCAGTTACCTTTTTAGTGTGTAAAACGGAAAGCACTGGAGCTTGGAATGGAATTTTATTGGGTACAAGTCTTCTGGCTAATCTACCTATAACCATAGACCTTTCTTCATCACATTTAAATCTTAAAGAAGAGAATAACGAAATAAAAGTTAAAATTTTGCCAAACTTAGGAAGTTACTATCTCAATGAATCAAGATGAAAGATAAAACTAAGAAAGACTAGATAAAAGAAAACCAAACGATTATATTAGAAAAAGATTCCAATAGGATGATAAGTTTAAAGTAAACAATTACAGTGATAATTGTAAACCATTAATTAATAAAGGCTCTATTGAAAAGCCTACACAGAGATTAATTAATAAAGGCTCCATTCTTGAAAAGCCTACAAAGAGAGTTATTACTAAAGGCTCATTGGAAAAGCCTACAAAGAGTATTATAAATAAAGGTTCATTGAAGAAGCCTCCAAAGATAGAAATAAATAAGAATAATGTTGTTCTTCAAGAGAACAAAGAAAATTCACAACTTCCTCCAGTAAAGGAAGGACCTTTAATAGCAGATGAAGAAATAGAAGTTCAATTGCTATTAATAGAAGAAACAATGGCACCTGCTCAATCTTATGGTTATCTGAAAGTCAGACCTGAGAATAAAGGAGATTTAGAATTGGAAAAGAAGTGTTTAATAACACCTGCTTTTTCCTTAGGGCCATTATATTTTGCAAACTCTGTATGTCCAGTTAGAAACAATGAAGTTATTTTGAGTTATATTAATCTAAGTGACAAACCTTTTTATTTAAGAAGAAATAAATATATAGGGAAGTGTCATCCTATTTTAGAAATTATTGAAAAAGAAGATTTTAATAAAACTGATACTGCTACAGAAAATAAGCACATAGGTTCTACTTGTATAGTAACCTGCTCAGAAAATTTATCAGATAAACAGTTGAAGAATGCATACAGAGAAATTATTACAGATAATTTAAGTAAAGAAGAAGCAGATGTTTCTATTTTACAGAAACCTGAGCATTTAGAAGAACTTCTGGATTTGTTAATGGAATACAAGGACGTTATTGCTCTAGATGATGATGCAGTTCCTGTGTGTCCCATACAGAAGTTTGAAATAGAACTTACTCCAGATGCTCCAAAGATCATTTTTAGAAAACAGTATCGTCTCCCACATCGCTACCTGGAAGACATAGATAATTTTACAGATGCAGCTTTGAAAAAAGGATATATTAAAGCTTGCTATTCGCCACATAGTTCACCTCTACTGGTGGTGGCCAAAAAGAACTCTAATAAACCAAGAGTCTGTATAGACTATAGGTACCTGAACTCCTTCAGCGTCCCAGATGTGTACCCACTGCCCTCAATAGACGAAATATTCTCGTCCCTAGGAGGCAGTACGATTTTTACTAGTTGTGACTTGATAGATGCTTACCATTCCCTCGAAGTCGAGGAGGAAACACAGAAATTAATGGCTTTCCGTACAAGGAAAGGGTTATTCTGCCCAACCAGATTATTATTTGGGCACCGCAATGCCCCAAGCACCTATGCTAGGACAATGCAAGTCGCGTTGAACCATTTATTAGGACCTATTGCCCAAGTGTATTTAGATGATGTCTTAATCATGGGTAAAAATAAGGCAGAACATTTTGAAAACTTAAAGAAAGTTTTTACCGCGATTTAGAGAAAATAAAATTGAGAGTTAAAATTGACTAATGTCATTTTCTACAACTTCGGTTTTGTACTTAGCGATTTAAGATTAGGAAGAGACGGAATTTCACCAGATCCAGCGAAGATAGAATCGATGAAGAGTTTCGTCCCTCCAGCAAGTGTTAAGGAAACACAATCTTTATTAGGATTTTTCTCGTATTTTCGCTTTTTAATTAGTGACTTTGCACTAATTGCGAAACCATTATATAACTTAATAAAAAAGAATGTTAAGTTTGAATGGAAGGAAGAACACCAAAAAGCATTTGAGCTTTTAAAAGAGAAATTGGTGGTTCAACCTCAGTTAACTTTTCCAGACTATTCCAAGCCATTTTTTATAGGTACAGACGCCTGTGACTACTGGAATAGGAGGCGTTCTTTACCAGATGTCAGATGACGGCAAGGAAAAACCGTTGTCTTTTGTGTTCAAGAGTGTTAAGAGGCAGTGAACTCAACTATGATATTATAGAAAAGGAATGTTTGGCTGTTGTCTTCTCACTACAGAAGTTTAAAAATACGGTGTTTGGTTATCCCATCACCATATTAACTGATAATCAACCTCTTTGCTTTATATTTCGTAATAAGCAACAAACGGGTGGGGCATAGGCCGCTGGAATTTTATTTGTAATAGTTTTTTCGCCAAAACTATAAAGTATAAGACTGGGAAAAACTAAACATACCGGCCTGACTATTAGGTAGGCCCACCAGCAAAAGCCCAAACGTTTATTCTTTAAAAGGAGAAAAGAAAACCAACTGACTACCAAGAAAAGATTTTATTTTAACAAAAGAAACTTTTAATTACGGGAACAAGAGAATTGCGCCTAGATTAAAAGAATTTAGTATAAGTGGGCTGAAGGAAAACCCTAAAAATCTATATCCACATATTTATTCCATAGAAGTTAGTTGTGTTACTCCATGCCAACCAGGAAAGAACCGTTAAGTGTAATACAATACCAGACTAGCAGACCATCCTCATTATAGATCATTGCAATCTTCACTTGGAAGTGGGCATGGAGGACAGGAAAGGAATGAAAAACGAGTTAGAGAGAGATACGTTTTTCTTAAGTAAAGTTAAGTAAAGGAAAGTACTGATTCTCAGGCGTATCCTGTGCTGAAGGTTAAAGGTCCTAGACCTCCAAAAGAGATCAAAGAATGGCACTACTATATCCTAATAATAACTCCGCATTTAATACTAGAGTCACACAGTGAGATAGATAATACGGTCAAACAATATCCACATGTAATCAATTTCAGGAGACCAAACACATGTCTCGAAATCTTACAGAGGAGAATTACATTAGACTAGAACTGACGAAATTAAATCGACGATAAAGACACAGAAAACAACAAGACAAGAAATTTGCTCAAAGCTTTACAAGAAAGAAATAATATTCGGCATTCGAGGCCAGACAATAATATTAGCTCGGACAATGCCCAGAATTTACCTCAAGCTGCCTTCAAACAAGAAGCTATGTAAAGCTGGAAGGATAAAAAAGGTCAATATCCTGCCCCTACAAACCAAGAATCAAAGTAGAACAATCGGCTGAGTTGAAAAAGATGTAGAATTGCAGATTATTGAATATTCCTCCGTCACATTTGTAAAAGACACAAATCACAGAGACCCTTGGTCAAAATTACTTATCTTATGCTCAATAGACAAAATAATACATATATAAGTGAAATCAATGAAGATCTCCCAATTATCCGTCTGCATGAGCACTATATTAAAGAGACATCCTACGAAATGCACAAGCTGAGACTATGTCTCATCCATTTACAAATAAATCGGAAAATAGAAAGTTCATTTCAGATGAGGTAGATGTCGTAGTGGAAAGAATGGAAGCAATAAGAGACTTAGCAAGAGAAAGTCTAGAAAAGGAAAACCATTAAGCTATGAAGATAACAGCAAACAACATGCCACACAAAGAGAAGAGAAGTGGGTGATTAGGTTTTTGTAAATGCTGTAAAGAAACCAGAAAAAGTTCTAATGAACAAACAGATTTAGAAGGACCTTTATTGGAGATCAAATTAAAGGCCAAATAAACTAATGCTATTCAAAGTCGTTTAAATTCAACGAAAATTATTTTCCGGTTCACCGACGGAAAAGATAATGTAAAGAATCCAGAGTGACCAGTAGAAAAGATATACAGAATCTCATTTTTCATGTCAATCGAACAAATTGAATGAAATTTGGAATACCAGATGCCACATTCAAGAAACATTGACTTTCACCGAAAGTTACATACAGAAAGAACAAGGTGAGAAACCTGACAGACGGATAGATCGGACAGGATCTCTCTTC
>JABUQX010034554.1:0-16189 GCA_015478945.1 Trachelipus rathkii | reverse complement strand
ATATATATAATTATATAGTATTATATATAATATATATATATATATATATATATATATTATATATATATATATATAATATATATTTGAATTAGCTTAAAATTAGGCACAAAAACCAATTTTATTTAAAACATAGTAAAAATTTTAATTGTTCAATAAAGCACTGCTTACATAATATATAATATCTAAAAAATTAATTTTCGCCTACTTCACTATATCTTAGAGCGGTTACGTATTTGTTCTCCTCCAAACTATATTCATCTGAGACCAATTTCTTTTCTACCTCTTTTACTAATCTAAAATATCCCTCAACATGTTATCAAGTCTTTTAGCATTTAACAAAGCAAAGAAAAAAATATTATCTATGTAACCCCCCCTAGCACTGAACATAACTTCTCATATCTTCCCATTTATACTCTTAACCTAAATATCAAACAAAAATATACATAATAAAAATATTTTCAATTTGTTTAAAAAAACAACACAATCCCCCTTAAACGTAATATTTAAACCCCCTAAAGTTGAATAACCAGCAGACTCAAGCATTTATAAAATCCCCGTGCCTGCCTTGATTTGTCCCGCAGTGTATATCGTGAGACCATCGACCTTCCGAGAAAAATAAAACAACACAGTCATGATTTAACCATAGCTGCCGGCATGACATGCCCGCAGACCGATTTTCGGCTAATTCTGCTAATCGGCTACGCCGCACTATCAATTCTTATGTAGCCGTAGTCGTAGCCGAAATTTTTTTTAAATAGTTCGACAACGCCAACACGCACTGCATTTTTTCCGCGGCATCGTTTCGCTACTGGAATTTTAAATTAAATTTAATTTAACCTTATAAACCAAAAAACGATGACAAGTCACTTTCGAAACGGGTTTTATATTCGCGCCTGAAAGGCGTGGCATTGTTAGTTGGAGCTTTTGAATAGACTCTTCGTCTTAGTTCTATACTAATACGAATAAGATGTGTCAAAAGCTTAAAAAAGAAAAGTGCAACCTGTTTTTTAAACACGCAGTTTTATTCAAAAATCCTTTGTGATGTTCTTGTCATGTTATTGTGTCTATCTAATGTAGGTATTATATTATTTATGTTACTAAAGTGATGAACGTTAAAATCATCAATAATTATAATTTACGAATAGTAAGTTACTAGTTACTAAGTAATTAATTTACTAGTAAATATATATATATAACAAATTAATTAATATAAAAAATTATTAAATATATATATATTATATATAATTATATATAGATAATATATATATTATTATATATATAATAGTTATATATATTATATATATATATATATTTATATATATATATATATATAATATATAATATATAGTATCATACTATATAAATATATATATAATATATATATAATATATATATATATTATATATATATATATATTATAATATTATACTATATATAATATATATATATATATATATATATATATATATAATATATATATATATATATATATATATTATATAATATATATATATTAATAGAATTTATTAATTTATCAGATACTAAATTTAATTAAATAATTATGATATAAAGTATAAACATTAAAATATTAAAAATAATTAAATTACATGGATAAGCACAAAAGCACAGATTGTTTCTGGAGACAGTTCAGCCGCTGCCAGTAGTAGCTTAAGGAGCCAGCTCTCCCATTTTTAAATGAAGACTGGACGATGGTACAGCCAAGATCTCTTATGATACCTGTCACCGTAACCCTTGCATTGTCTCTTGTAGGAGCGGAGGGATCCTGAAACCAAGGCCAAAGAGTCCGGCAACGAGGATGCCACGTCAAAGAGTTGAAAAGCTATTTGCTCACCCTCTTGAGAGCGTAAGAAACTCGCCTCCATTGCCTTATTTTAGTAAAGACTAAAGCACTAAAGACTAAAGAGCATAAGTTAAAGAGTAAAGACTTAAAGGTCTAACCAAATTAAATCTTTAAATGAAATTAGTAAATTAACTTTTTTTTGAATTTTTTCTTTTTCTATGACTTGAACATTTAACATATGGAAATTACAATTAGTCAAATTTTCAAAAAAATTAAAAACTTCTATTTTATCTTCAGTTTTTTGATTTTTGAAAAAATTTGAGGACGGTGATGAGAAAGTTATGGGGGCTGTCTCTTAGGAAGTTCACACCTGGTGTTGCCAAAGTGATAAACATTTTCCTGCCTGCAAGGGAAGAAGGGGCTTTCCTACAGCACCCAGACATGGTCCCACCTCAAGCAGCATTACAAGCATTTTAAGTTTTTAAAATAATTATTTAAATTAAATTAATTTAATAGATCACAACAACTAACTGGTTGTTTGCTAGTTATTTAGTTATCAAGATTTAAACACTTTGTATAAAGTCTAACGAGTACATTATACAAATTTTATCAAAGAAAATTAAAAAAATTTGTAATTTAAAGTTTGTATTATTTATATATACACATGCACAATGACCTTCTCCCTCACTCTCTGCAGCCATTGAAGGCTTAGCAAGCGCCGGTCGCATTCCAGTTCAGGGAGAGTGAGTTCTCGCAAGCGTCAGATGTTCCGTGGATGAGAGCTTCAGGTCAAAAGTTCAGCCAGCAGAGAGCAAGACAAGGTTACACCAGGTGAAAAAATTCAGAACGAATTGAAATTAGATTAGTTATTTATAATTGAACTAATTTTTTTTTAAAATAGGTATATGAGCGAATTAGCGTCTTCACGTTTTAAAAATTTATTTTTAGTTAAAAATTTTAAAATATATTGATGTATTTAACTTAATTACTTTTTCTTCATTAGGTGGTTCATTCATTCAATGATGCCCACTGGATTTAGCTGATTGTCCTTACGACAGGAGATGTTTTACCTCATTAATCCCGAGTTTCATTCCACCTCAAGGAGGACTCTTGAGCTAGGGATATGAAAAAGGCTGATGCAAAAGGGGGGAAGACTCGACTGATAAACAACCTCTTCCACGAGAAGTGGGTGGCCACTACAGCCGACAGTTGGACCGCCCAAAATCACCCACAATAGGTCCTTCTTGGGAATGACAGTCCACTGGATTGACAGGGCTCAACCTCAAAAGGTGCCATGAAACTTTGGCGGTCAGGGAGGTGAAGGTAAGGAAATTAAAAAGTTTAATATTTTCAATCTTTATATATATATATCTCATAACATCAAGAACATATGAGGTGTAAATATTATTTTATTTAACAGGTGTTAAACAACGATAAAATTTATTGTCTTTAGGAAAGGCAAACTCACCAGTTACTGGGGAAACTAATTACAGAGATTCATCATGAGTTTAGCATACATCCACGGTAAGGTGAAGGCCACCACTACGGCAATCGGCACCAACTACGTGGCAAGCCGTTCAACGCCTTTGCGTGAGCTCAACCAGGACAGGAGGACCTTTCCTATGGACCCTGATTATCCTGACTTGGAGATTGTGGATCTCCAGGAGCTCCTGAGGGCTGAGGGTGACAACCCAAGTCTGCCGCCTTAACACCGCTGCGGGTACTTAGAATTCGCGAAAACTAGTGCTAAATGCTACTAATATATATTAATAATATTATTAAGTAATAAGTATTAACAAATAAAGATTTTCATTAAGCATTAACTAATAATCCTGGGAAATTTCTTGGAATTAAAATATCTTATTGTTTCAAGTGCTCACACACTCAAATCTGTTGCGACACACAGATGATGAGTGATATACCAGCGGCTGAGCAAGGGGGGCTTCACAGTGTTGAGGAGGACCATAGCTAGATCCAGGCCCTGTTGGAACCTTCAGAAACAGGGCCCCAGTCGGTGGCCAACCAGATCAAGATTGTTGCCAAAAGAAAACTGAAGACTCCTGTGCGGTGACAAGGTAGTAGTAGTTACATTAAAAAAAGAAATTTAGCGTAAGGAATTGTTGCCGATTAATTATATATAAGTTTCATTTTATAAGGTTTCTTTATATTTTATAATACAAAGATTAAAATATAATTTATTCTCAATGCAAAGAGATGGAACTCCCTTTATGATAGTGTGATGGTCCTTCTGAAGGTTTTTTAAGGGTCGAAACCAAATGGATGCCATAAACACAATCCTCATCAAGCAGCCCAAGGGAGGTTTCCCTCTCACAGAGGTTGGTGTAAAGAGAGTAAAATATAAAAGATAATTTATTAAAATAATTTCAATGTGTTCTAATTAACATTTTATTTATAATTTAATAAATTATTAAATTATAAATCTCCTCACAAAACCCAAACCCCCCTCCATTAAATCCCTTTCATACCATGTACCATCGCTCTTGGCTTGCCCAACACTCATATCGCTACTTCGTAAACAATCTCTAACTGCATATATCCACCTTTTTTTCCGGTCGTCCGACAGGCAAAACACTCTCACATGTGCTCTTATACACTTTCTTAACCAATATGGTGTTCTCAACCTTCTCCACATGTCCAAACCATCTTACAAAATCCTCATCAAATTTGGCAGTCTTTTTCCCTTACCCGCAAGACACGCTTCCATGATAAACTCGTTCCTCATTTTATCCAATCTCCTAACTGCCAAAAACGCCCTCAGATTGTCCATCTGTACAACCCTCACTCTTGATCTATTCGCCTATTGCCAAACAGAATACTCGTCTCTGTGCTCCCGCATATTTATTAATAATCATATTATGCTTACGTAACTAAGAAATATATTAATTTTCCTCATTTAGCCAATGAACGAGTACACACTTGGTATGCAGCCTGTGGCGCGCGAGTGTTCTTGGAGATGCTTCAGGAGAGAGAAGAAGGGCATTACATGGGGCACCCTCCTACCCCAACATTGGAACTTGAAGACCAGCCTTGAGGAGAAGAGTGAAAATACTTCATCTTGTGCTATGCCAAGATGGCCAACTAGTACAGGCCCTTCCCTTTCAGATGGCTATGAAAAAAGAGGTTTGGCACCTCTTATCAGAATAGGGATCTCTATATGGCCACCTGCCTTCCACCCCATCCTTCACCCTTATAGGCCACCTAGAAAGCATTGGCACCGTGACATGGTGCGAGGAGATTCGGGGGACAGATTACCCGCGAAAAGATAGGGGAACCCCATCAAAACCCCACTGAGAACAGGCAGCCAGGTCAGCTTTGGCCACGGACCAAAAAACAGAAAAAACTGAAACCCCCACAATTCAGACGCACTCCTCATTTATTACAGTAATAATTGTTTTCTAGAGTCATTGGTCGCAGAGCAACGCAGCAACAGGCATGATGGGACATCCGTCATACGAAAGTCCATGGAGGAGTGGGTGCCCTTTCAAGAAGATCCGAGCTGTTCCTGTTTTCCCAACCAGCATAGGGAGATATGGATAGATCTATTCTATAAAATAGTAATAACCCCCATCCTAGTTCAGCAGCTGTGGAGAGGTGCTTCAGCGCGGGTGGGGACATCCCTCAGGGCCAAGAGATCGGCCTTGAAGGAGGAAAGGTTTTGAGGACCTTTTTTTCCCTCAAAGGAAATTGACCCCTGCAGGAAGTTGAGCATTAGCAGAGAGGAACATGGAGGAGGAAAGAGGACTATAGCTATGAAAGTATTTACTATTTATGTAGAAAAAGTTAATAAAAAAATTAAAATAAATTCTTGTTTTACTATCTTCCCCCCCCCCTATCCTCTAAGGCATGCTTTCGTTATCGCGCAAAAGTTTACTTTTTAATTTAAACGGTATCGCGTAGGATAGCCGAATAGCCGCATAGTTAATGCCGCACTGAGGTTTTCCAAAAATCTGCAGTCCGGATAGCCGCGACGCGCCACTAGTAGGTGCAAAAGCCGAGAATAGCCGAATGACGGAGCCTCGAAAAATTTATAGCCAAGACCGCCCCAGCTCTGGATTTAACTAAGAATGAACCGAACTCAGCCTTAACAGCACATAGATCTTCAGAGGAACATAGGATTGGCATTCATCTGCATCATCTCCTTAAATAACATATACAATCATATCACAAAAAAGGAAAATAGTTGAATCCCCATTCCGTACAGCATACAAATAATTTTATATAGGATTCAGGTGACAGTAACAATTAGATTCAACTCAGGATGTGCGATACTTCTTTCTTCACCGTTACTCGACCGACTGTAAGGAATTAAAATGAAACTAACCAAACCATCACAACGTTATTATTTATTTTTATTTTTTTTGTAATTAAGGTGCTTAAATAAAATTTAGGTAATATCATCTGAAGAGGCCTAGGCGTTAATTAATTATCCTTAAAAGAAAATATGTTGTATAATATATATATATTATTGTACAGTGCTTTATTGAAAACAATTAAATTTTATTATGTTTTTAAATAAAAATTGGTTTTTTTTTTTTCAGGGTTAACTATCAAATACATATATGAATTGCGTCTAAGCATAATTTACTAGTTATACATATATATTATATATACTATATCATATATACTATAATATATATATATATATATAATATTATATATATAATATATACTATATATATATTGATATATATATATAAATATATAATATATAATATCTAATATATATATTATAGGTATATATACTATATATATATATAGGCACATTTTTGAATTACTATAATATTATGTACCGTAACCCGTCAAGTAGAAAATTTATATGCAAGCTCGTGTGACGTCATACCTTACACGTTCCACGGATTTCCGCGTTTTACGACCTATACTGTGACGTCATGACTAATTTTATCGGAAAAACTATACATATATATAGTTATAATAAAAATATATATATAATATATAATATATCAACAACAATAAAAATAACAAGTACAACATATAATATAATACATATATATATTATTATAGTAATATATATACAATATATACTATATATAATATATAATATATTAATAACTATATATACTATACTATATAGTATCATCATATCACGGCCCCAAATAGAGGCTCGAGCCGCACGGGGAACAGAGGGAGGCGGACAGTTTTCCATACCCGGTAGGGAAGGGGGGAGGAAACCCCCGCGACACCCAAAATACCAAAGAGCGCGAGTGTCCGGAAGGGGGGGAAATAGTCTTACCCTGTCGTTTCCCGGAAGGCCGAGAGACCCGCACTTCCGCCATCGAGGCCGATCTACCTTTGGGGTACTGCATTAGTTTAAAAAAATTCTCTTCTTATTTTAAAACTAATAGGTGTACCCCAAGGGAAATAGACCGCCCTACATGCAGGAGTCGGCAGTCTCACGGCATTCCGGGACGACATAGGTAGGACCTATTTCTCCCCCTCGGGAGGGTCTCCGGATACCCCGCTCTTTTGGTATTTGCGGTGTTCGCGGCGAGGGTTCCTCCGCCACTCCCCTACGGGATATGGGAAAAAACGAGTCCCCCCATCTGATTCCCGCTCGCTTCGAGCCCCCCCACCCCCTATATGGGCGATACAAAAAGTCACGTGAAAACTAAATAATAATTATATAAATTATATATATAGAATATATAATATAAAAAAAAAAATATAATACATCAAAATATTAAATAAAAATAAAAAAAAGAAAACTATTAAAATATATATAATATACTATATATAATATATAATATACCCAATTATATAACTATATATTCGCATAAAAAATTCAGGTCAACTGACGTAACCATAGTATTAACGATAAAACGCAGAGAAAACAACCTGACGAAAGTTAGGTGTTAGACGTCACGCGAGAGCTATTGCAAATAAAAAGATTGACACAAACAGACTTCTTACTTAACATATATGGGTACCTACGATTTATTTTAGAACTAAATCGATATTTTTTTACGATAAATTGTAAATAAAATAAAACGTACACACCTTTCGAATACAGAAACCCATGTACAAATTTCAGCAATTCTATGTGTTTCCTCAAATTGTAATATTCACACAAATATTAAATAACAAGAAGGTTTGTGTATATATATATTTTCTGATTAAGATTAAATTTAAACTCCGTGTATGAAATTACTCAAGCGGTGTCGTTCTATTTGTGTGTGTGTGAATTATCGGCCGATGTAAGTGTGTTTTTGCGCTCATTATTCGCTTGTAACTACATAATAGAAGGGATGGTAGATAACATCTTTAATTAGGCGTTGTATAGCCGCAGTGTTCTAATTAATGAATTTCTGTAAATTACTTCTTCATGGAATGACCTGCACTGACATAGAATTTTCTTGTTATATGTATGCCGCCTGTTATTATTCCTTCCTTTCTTCTTTCTCAATATAGTATATCGTACTAATATTGATATATTTTATATATACTATAATATAATATATATATATATAATATATATATATAGTATACTATATATATAATTATATTACTATATATATTATATAATATATATTATATACTTATTTATTCATAATATATAGCTATATTATATATTATTATATATATATAAATAATATATATATATTATATATTATATATTATATATATAGATATACCTAAAGAATATATATAATATGTGTTTGTGTGTGCGTGTGCGTGTGCGTGGTCGGTGCGTTGTGTGTGTGCGTGTGCGTGTGCGTGTGCGTGTGCGTGTCCGTGTGCGTGTCCGTGTGCGTGTGCGTGTGCGTGTGTGTAAATATATCTTTCGTTTTAGCTGTGTCATGTTTACCATTAAGTAGAGATGTAGGGTCACAAGATAAAGTATCCTAGAATGGGATAACAGTGCTTTGGTGCCCATGTCAGCATAACATCTCAGAGGTATGTGCAAGATGGCAGTCATCTGTCGTGTGTCTTGTCATTAGAGAGCAAGCCTTGAATAATTATTTCATCTTCTCTTAAACTATTCATTCTACGTGATTTTTATGTTTACCACTGTCAACGTTTCTCAAGATATTGCTAGTGATCTTGCCTTCATTTCTCTACCATTGAAAAACTTAAGCAGACACTGTATCACAGTGAACATGATTCAAAAAATAATGAACTGAATCTTTTCTTAATTTCAAACTCATCTCCTTATGATGGATTCTTATGATTATCCGGTCTCTGCATCTTCAAGCTACCTTCAGGAACGTTCCCAGACTTCGGTGAGGATGCATTTTTCGTACTTTGGTTTTAAAAACTGGTTTTTCTGTGTTTTAAAACTTTTGTTTTCCCTTGGGATAATTATTACTTCGAAGGTAAGGGCCTCTCAATGTGTGTAGTAATAATAACTGAGGGGATGCTCTTTGGCAACGAGCGTACATTCCTTTATAATGCCTTTCAACTACAACTCATTACCAGTGGAAGTTTAACTCTACTTGGCGCTACCGTGGCTCAATCGATAGAGCGACGGAGTCGCAAAGGCAATGGACCTGGTTCGATCCCCCGGCCGAATCCTAGGTAGCAATTACCTAGAGAGGTTCCCCTTCTAGAATAGGGCTATGCCCGCGAGGTGCGAACTTTATATATTATATATATATATATAATATATATATATATATATATATATATATATATAATTATAATATATATATTTTATATATATAATATATATATACTATATTATATATATCATAATATATAATATATATTATATTATATATAATATATATATATAATATATATATAGTATATAATATATAATAGATATTAATTATAATTATAGAACTTGAATTATAATTAAAGTTCTTGAAAGAGAAACCTACACGAATTTGCTGGCATTCAAACTCCAGAAATTTATGGAATTTATACTTAATCTAGGCATGGAAAATCTTTCATCCTTAACACTAAAAATAATTTTTTTTTTCTGGCATTGAATATAATACTCTTCCGCATTAGTTCTTCTCTCTCTCTCTCTCTCTCCTCTCTCTTCTCTCTCTCTCTCATCCTCTCTCTCTTCTCCTGGTCGTCTCTCTCTCTCTCTCTTCTCATCTCTCTCTTCTCTCTTCTCTGTCTCTCTCTTCTTCTCTCTCTCTCTGCTCCTCTCTTCTCTCTCTCTCTCTCTCTTCTTCTTCTTCTCTCTCTCTTCTCTCTCCTCTCCTCCTCATCTCTCTCCTCTCTCTCTCTCGTGTCTCTCTCTCTCTCATCTCCTTCTCCTTCTCCTCTCTCTCTCTCTCTCCTCTCTTCTCCCTCTCCTCTTCTCTTCTCTCTCTAGTATTTTTACAAAGAACCAAATTAATTATTTTTCACAAGGTTATTGCTATCGCCTCATTTACTGCTAAAGCTAAACTGTTCGCTTAGATCTTTGGTACAAATCAAGTTTAAACGACTTCTGAGCTCTGGCTTTCAACAAACTACTACTATCTACGACTACTCACGGATACTGACTAACAACTACTTACTATAACATCCTTATACTACTAATCTACTTACTGCTTTACTAATCATTGAATAACTTCCTCTAAAATTAGATTTTCTACTTTCTCTCTCTTTCGTAGCTTACACTCGAAAGGAGTTATCGGCTTGGACGTTATCTCCTTTATAGTGCTTTCTTATAACCATCTGCTCTCCGACGTTACCGCACCCCTGGGTTGTTTAACATTTGCTCTCATCTCTACTACTTGTTACTTCAATCATTTCTTTGAAGCTATAAGTTGTACCTGATCAAGCCTATCTGCCAAAAGAGGGGTTCCTTTCATCCCTTCAGTCCTTCTGCTGTCAAAACCTTTAATTATTCCATTTTTCGAACTGTTCTTCTGTATCAACAGCAATGACAGTAAAGATATTTGTATAATGTTAATAGACTAAATATCTATATATGATATACTTAATATATATATTTAAGATATATATATGTATATAATATAATATATTATTACTAATATATATAATATTATAGATATAATACATATAATATTATATATAAAAGTAATAGATATAGACATAGATAGATAGATAATATATACTAATATATATTAATATATATATACTTATATATATATATATACTATATTATATTTATATTATTAATATAATTATATATAATATGATATATATATATATATATATATTAATATAATATTTTAGCTAGAAGATATCTATAATATAATCATCTAAATTATAAATAATATTTATGATATAATATATATATAAATACGAATTATATATTATTATATATCTATCATCTATTAATATAATTATATTTATATAGGACTAGTTCCGTTTTACGACTCCGTCATTTTATTTTTTTTTTTGTTTTTTTTTAAATATTGCTAATCAAGCTACTACAATGTAATTGTCAGCTGGTAGAAGTGATTCAAACGTCATGAAATATTATATAATTTTTTAAAAATCACCCATTTACGTTAAATAATTTTTCAAAATGGAAATAGTTCTAAAAGTAGATACACTACAGAAGCACCTATTACAATTGGAAATCTTGCGTATTCGGGCGTATTATATAAATATATATATATATATTAATATATTATATTAATAATATATAAGTATATAGCTATAGATACTATATTATATATATATATTACGATATACATATATATATATAATATGAATAAAAATTATACCTTATATATAATATAAGCTATATAATAAACAACTCTTATAACAACGAAACAATAGAAAACAACAAAACATATTTTACCAGCGTTAAAAGCCTTATTCAGAAAGTAAAAAAAAATAAAAAACGGCAAAAAAAAAAAATTTATGGGGCTTCGAGCGACGAGGACAGAGGGGGGCGGACGTTTTCTCTCCATAACCGCGTAGGGGGAAAGGCGGAGGAACCCTCGCGACCTTATAACCCAAATACACAGAGGAGCCGGGGCTTCCGGGACACCCTCCGGAGCGGTGGGAAGTAGTCTACCCTGTAGTTCCACCCCGGAACACATCGAGAGACCCGCACTCCCTTGCCATCTTTTGCGGTTAACCCTTGGTGTCTTAGAGTTAAAAAAAAAATATAATAAATAAATATTGACGGAGTTGTGTACAACCGAAAAGGATCTATAGTATTACTAAAGATTATAAGTAAGAGCTGCAAATTGTGAATATATCTAATTATTAAAAAAACAGAAAAAAATTCAACACGACGGAGTGTAAAATTCCATATTTCTCTACCTATATATTATATATATGTATATATATATACTATTATATATATGATATATATATATATATTATATATTATATAAATATAAATATTATATATAGATATTTATCTGTATTTATATATATAGATTGATGATATATATATATTATATATATATTATATAATATATAATATAATTAGTTTAAGTAATTCGACTACCCACGATGACTTCGTTTGCAAGCCGTCCACATCAACCTGATTCTTTCTTTTTCTTGTTCTATCTCTTATCATATTACACACCCTTACCTTATTGATCCCTTCAACCCTTTAGACCCACTTGCCCCCACCCTCAATCACGGTTGACAGTTAGAATCTTTGCCTGTTGTCTGAAGAATTATTGGGAATTTTCGATAGGAGATTCTGACATATACATATATATAAAATATATATACTATATATATCTATATAAATTAAATTATATATTAACTATATATAATATTTTATATAAATTATATATATATATTCTATTTATATATAATAATATTATAAAATATATATATATATACTATAATAAGTATATAAATATATAATATATATATATAGAAATATATATGAATATACTATATATTATATAAATAGTTTGAATATATAATAATATCATATAAATATATATAATATATATAATATTATATAAATATAATAAAATATAAATAATATAATATTTATTACTATATAATACAATAGTATAATATATATATAAGTAATATATTATTATTACATAGTATATATTATTTATATATATATAGAGTATATAATATACTATAATATATAATATTTATATCTATATTATATATATACTATATTAAAAAAAATTAATATATTACTATACTATATATTATATAGATAATATATATATATAATATATAATATATTATATATTATATATATAATATATATATATATAGTATATGTATTATATATATGTAATAAATATATTATATAGTATATATACTATATATTATATATTATATATTATATATATAATATATCTAATACATAAAGTAATATATCTATATTAGGGTATACAGGGGGAGCAGGGGAACTTGCCGCGCCCTAAATCTAGCGAAAGAAAAATGACATATATATAATGTGCAACGTGCTTTTCAAAATTTATTAATAGTAACTGAAAAAAACATCATCCAATGATAGATAATGAAGAGTAAACTTACTAATTTCAAACGTATTAAAGAGCTTGTTAATTTTTCTAAAGAGTTTTAAATATGTTTTCGTTTTAAAACATGATTGTCGCGATTGCAAAAAAATTTGGTGTCTACATATTGAATTATGAAACTGCGGATTTGCCAGGCAAAGAACTACAGTACTAACGTATTAAATCTTGTATTGTTTTTCTAAAAGTTTTAATATTTTCTTCTGACAGTATTTTCCGCTGATCTGTTGGGATTGCAAAAAATTTGTAGCTACATATTGAGCCGATGAAACTGCATATTTTCTAGGCAAGAGAGAAAATATAGGGTCTGTTTTTCGATTTTGGAAAAAATGACTGGTAGCATAAGCGAGTTCCAAAGGTTGCCCGTTTAATGACGATTGTCAAATTCTTCGTTTTATGATCTGACTGAAAAAACGACTGAGAACGCCTATGTATATATCTATATAATATATTAATAATATCTATATATATATATATTTATATACTAATTTTATCATATATATATATGACTTATAATTAATTATATATATAAATTCCTGTAATAATATAATATCATTATGTATGTATATATATTATATATATTATATATATATATATAAATAAATATTATATATATATATTTATATATATAATAATATATATATAATATATAATAATATATATACTTAATATATATTTCACATCACCTTTGTTGCCCCGACTAAATAATCAGCTTAAAAAGCATATATATGATAATATATATAATGATATATAATATAGTATAGTACTATATAGTATTATGATTATTATATATATCATATGATAATATATCAAATAATAATAATCAGTATGGCTTTCCAGAAGTCAAGTACTGATGTCGTTTAATTATGATTGGAACTTATTAATAATAGTCTTCGAACGTATACCCTGAGGTTAGCACAGCGTTCCAACGTTATTCCACTGGTAATGGCATATGGAATCATTTTTCCCTGAAATGTTAGTTACGTGTTCGTTGTATTTTGCCTATCGTCCGAATGATGACCTCTCAACTTTCTATTATAAAAATGAAATGAGATAGAATCACTCACGATGCCAGATCTCGTGTGTGTGAGATGGAGGTCTTGAAAATGTTTCGTTCGTTCAGAAATTCATAAAAATTGGAGTACGCGTGGTAGAAGGCACGGTACATCGTGGGCAGCACTCAATCGTCTGAATGTCTGTCTGCACCTCACTCGCCCACCCACCCTGAACTCGTTTTTCGAAGTCATTCCAAGAACATTTGTAAGCCGTGATTAATGGTATGTCCTCCACCCCACCGAGGTACATCCTTCGTGCACAATACCCACTGGCTGCGCAAGAAAAAACCATAAGCACATTTTTTTCAACGTTGAACTCTCATACGTGCTTCTTCTGGACGAGGTAGGATTTTGGTGTTCCATCCGCACTCCGGTTTGGTGCTTCAATGGTGTCTCAAAAACAGTTACCACGATTCATAAACCTGGTTATGTACCTTTAGTAGAAAGTAATTGGTGCTTCCATTTTCAGTTCAGGTAAATCTTGAACAATTTGACTTCGTCTGTCTCTTGCAGATCATCACAGAAGAGTCTTGGTTGAATATTTTATTTTTTTTATTTTGTCACAATTTGTTTTCCTTAACCGAGAAGAAAGTTGGTTCTTTAACCTTATCTATTGACAATTTTTTTTTCTGCATTTACTCCCAAACCAGTTTCTCTGTTCTATTATTCACGCTAATTGATAGCTCCGGGTCTCTTCTTCAGCACAGCCGAACACATTTTCGAATTTTCATCGATTTTGTTAATTGAATTGGTTTTTTGTCATCACGAGGATCGTCTTCAACATTTTCTCGGGCTCGCTTTCCTTGAAATATTCTTATTGCCGGATTTAATAAAACTAGGTAATGTTTCTGATTTATGATGTGCTTCTTCCCTAATATTTAGCTCGTAGTTTAAGAAAGGAAGCAATTGTCGTCAAATGCAGCGACGTGCTGACGTTTCAACTACAAGAAATTTCGATAGCGAACGCTTTGCAATTATTTCTTTTTTTTTTTTTGTTTTTTTTTTTTTTATTAATAGAAGAATAAGACACCCATCATCACCGGCAAGACAGCCCTAATCAGAGAGGGTACTCATGATTACGCCGAGCAGGACGGACCAAGCCAAGGAGAGATACTACATTCTCCCAGCCACGCCGACAGTTGCGAATATACGTTACGAGATAGAAACACACGACATTTCAAAAAAGATAGTGCAAAAACGTTGACGAAGTTGAACACACTCCCCATAACAAGCATGATGTAGGCAAAATAGACTGAGTATAAATTCTGGTTAATGAACTGTGTAGGACTATTAGGGCTCTAGTGACCTAGCACCACTCATATCGTCACGGAGGATGCTACATTACTCATTTATCGGATTTCTCAGCAAACTCACCGCTTTGGGACCAGAGGAGATACATTAATATATATTTTAATATATCATATATATATATATATCATAATATATCATTATATATATTATATATATATAATACTATAGTATATTAATATATATATAATTAAAACCCTTCGTTGATTATATATCTATAATATATTATATATTATAATAAATATATATTATATATATATATAATTATATATACTAGCATTTATGAAAGTTGACTGTCCAGAACTAAAATCATAAAATGTAACGGTAATTTAAATATTGAGGTTAAACTACATGAGAAGTGCTGGATTCAAAATGTAATTTAATTAATTTTACAAAAATGAGAAAGAAATTTGCTGTACATATAATAATATAGTGTAATAGTTCTTATAAAAATGAGAACCATTAGATAAATTAATGTTAATGAATGTACGAAGAGGTTTGAGAGAGCTTGATGAATAATAAATTGTATTTGATATTTTTCATAGTAGTTTAGTTTGGATCCGGGTGGGGCTTTGGCCCCCCCCTATATTAGTATCATGATT